>BGNK01000446.1:151676-184499 GCA_003297005.1 Symbiodinium sp. clade A Y106
GGTTTTAGGACTATTGAGGGGTGGTTTATTATTACGTGCAGGCCGAGTTTAGCTCTATTGAGGGGACCTTTTATTATTGAGTTCCGGGCCGAGTTTAGCTCTATTGAGGGGACCATTAACAATCACGAGCTCACTTTATACAAGCGGTTCATAGGTGTCCTTTTGGCAGTACCAAGACTAATGCAGCCCTCCTCCTGCTCTCTGTAGACCACCAAGCACCAAAGATCTGGGAATCTCAGCTCTGTCAGCCGTCGACGCGAGTTCTGTGAGAGGTAGCCAGTGGCCCCGATCGCTACGGATTCTTCGCGAGGTGCGCCGAACATGGGCGTTCTTCCTTTTCGGCTCTTCCATGTATAGCGGTATTATCATCATTTTGATGGCTGTTCATGATTACGGATAAGCTGCGGTGCCAGAAAGTCAAGGTTTCGCTTGGAAGGTGAGACCTATGTACATCATGCTTGGAGTTCGTTGAGGTGGCGTCCTCATTATGATTTCGATTCTGGGGTGAGTCTTCTTATATACTGAGGGCTACTTAGTGTTAGTCCAACTCGGCTGGTCCGAATCAAACTTCGGGCCGACCCAGCTGATCGGGTGTTGAGCGAGTGCAACTTCGCCGCACCTGCTGGCTGAACCAGCAGGTGCTGGTGATGCTTGGGCTGGGTTGAGGCAATTTTCGGGCAGGCCCAGTTGATGCTGATAATGTTGGAGATGAACGTATCAGGGATGATGCTGATGATGCTCGGGTGTCGGGCGATGCATCTACCTTCGTCGCAGAGGCTTTGGCTTGGATGAATCGATTTTCGAGCCGACCCAGATATTGCTCGAGTGATGTTCAGGCTGGGCGGACCAAAAACATATCAGGCTTGATGCTGATGATGCTCGGGTGTCGGGTCAATCCAATTTCGGCGCATGAGCAGTCGAGCCAGCTGATGCTCATGATGTTCGGGCTGCGTGGAATTGCGCTACGTGACACAGCAGGCCTGATCAAGCTGATGCACATTGTGTTCAGCTATTGGGTTTTCGCCGCATGAAGGGCTGACCCAGCTGATGCTCATGATGCTCGCATGTCGGATGATTGCGCGTGCAGGTGTCGAGTACCTGCACGTTTGCCTGACCTGGCTGTCGCTGAGGCTTCGGGATCGCGATTTATTAGGGCTATTTTGCAAGAATTTTCGGGTCGACCTGCCAATGCTCGGGTTTCGAGCGCACGCGCACAGTTTTGACGCATGCGGGGCGGAACCCGCTGATGTTGAAAGTTTGCAGGCTTTCGGCGAGGATAGTACATATCAGGGCTGCTCCAGCTGATGCTGATGATGCTCGGGCAGGGAGGGTCAATGTTCGGGCCGACCCAGCTAATGCTGGTAATGCTCGGGTGTGAGATGAGCGTTGTTTCGGTTATTTCGGGGGGCTGACACAGCTGATGCTTATAATGTTCAGGTTTCCAACGAGTGCACCATCGGCACGTGTCAGGGCTGATTTTCTCAGTTTCAGGCCCTAACCTGCAGATGCTACGCGGAGGGACTGACCCAGCTGATGCTGCTGATGCTCCGTCTCGGATGCATCAGTTTTCGAGCCGAGCCAGATGATGCTCGGGTGTCGGGCGAGCACAATTTCGCCGGGTTTGGGGCTGCCCCAGCTGAGGCACAGACTTTTCAGGTTTCGTTGTGTTGTGCAGTTATCGCCACCTGATCCAACTGATTGCTGCTGATGTCATGACTCGGCTCTCGTGGTGTTCAGGCTTTGCGATTTTACTACAGTATTGCAGGATATCAGGCCTGATCCAACGATGCCTGGGCTTTGCGTGAGTGCAAGTGTTCCGCATGTTGAGGCTGACCGAGCTGATGCTTGGGTCAGGGTTGATGCGCTTTTGATGCTCGGGCTGGTATGAAGGATTTTCGGGCCGGCCCAACTGATGCTCACCATGCTCGGGTTTCGGGCGCAGGTTCTATCGTGATGCTGATGATGCATAAATCAGTTTTCGGGCTGATCCAGCTGATGCTTATGATGCTCGGGTGTCAGGTGCAATTTCGCTCCATACGGAGCCTGATAGAGCTGATATTTATAATGTAGCGGTACACTCATTGACGCTGAACCTGCTGATGCTGATGATGCTCGGGGGCTGGTACGAATCAATTCTGGGGCCGACCCAGCTGATGCTCATGATGCTCGGGTGTCGGGCGAATGCAATTTCGCCGCGAGCAGGGGGTGACGGAGCTGATGCTGGTGATGCTCCGGCTTGGATCGAGCTGACCCAAGGGATGCTTTGTGCTAGGCGAGCGCCACTTCTCGGCAATGTGGCTGCCCCAGCTGATGCTCATGACGTTCAGGGCTTCGTGTTGTACGTCATCGCCCATGTCTCGGCTGATCCAGTTGATGCTGATGATGCTCTGGTGTCGGGTGAATGCAAATTCGCCGCAAAGTCGGACTGAACGAGCTGATGCTCATAATGTGCAGGTTTTGGGTTAACGCATAAATCAATCACTACACAATACATATTGACTGCCACAGATCAGGGTTGATCCTGCTACCTCTGATGATGTTGAGCCTCGATGAGTCAATTTTCGGGCCAACCCAGCTGATGCTCATGATGCTCGGGTGTGCTGTGAGTGTGGAGGCTGACTCAGCTGATGCAATTTCGATCAATTTTCGGGTTCGGGCGCACACAATTCACCGAATGTTAGGGTCCTCTGATGCTGATGATGTTTGGGCTGTCATGAATTATTGGGATAATCCAGCTGATGCTCATGATGCTTGGGTGTCGGGTGAGGGCATTGTCGCTGCATGTGGCTGGCCGAGCTGATGATGATGATGATGATGCAAAGGTATATATGAATGGGATGAATAGATTTGTTAGCTGATTCAGCTGATGCTCATGATGTTCGAGCGCAATTTCGACACAGCGTCCTGCTGATATGACTCTGGTGATGCGCGGGCTCGGATGAATCAAGGTGGTGGGGCTGACCCACTTGATGCTTACGATCTCCGGGTGGCGGGTGAGTGCGACTTCGCCGAATGTTAGGGCTGAGCCAGCTGATCCTTCTGATGTCATGATGTCCCACGTTTCGGGGCGAATAAACAGTCGCGACGTATCAGGCCAGCTGCTCGCGGTGTTGGGCCGTCCGGTGTGTCAGGGATGCTCATGCTGATGATGAGTGCGCTGGGATGAGTCACGGTTTCGGAGCTGACCTAGCTGATGCTCACGATGTTCGGGCGTGGCGAATCGATTGAGTGCATTTGCGCCGCGTGTCAGGGCTGCTCCAGCTGATGGTGATGATGCGGTGGCTGACCCTATCGATGCTGTCGATGGTCGAACGTGGAGTAAGCGACCGAATGTCGACTCATAAAGTTCAGACTTGGTGCGAGTGCAGTTTGGCCACATATCAGTGCAGGCGCAGCTGATGCTGATGATGGGCGGGCTTCGGGTGAGCAGGTTTCGGGTTGGTTCCACTGATGCTCATGATGTTCGGCGTGGCGGGGATGCGTCAGGCTTATGGGGCTGGCCGAGTTGATGTTCACGCTGTGCGTGCGCGGCTGACTGTATTTCGCAGAATGTCGAGCACATGATGCATGGGCATTGCTCCCAGCGACGTCGAGTTCAATGTAAGAACGACTTACTAAGTGCTAGCTGATGGGCACACTGCGTGGACCTCGTTGCGGATGAACCTAGAAGGGAAGAGAACGAAGGAACTTGAAAGGAACCTTCAAAGCAACAAACGATTTTCTTGGGATGCTTCTTTGGATATCTTTCGGCTGCGAGTCCCCATGGCTGATTAGGTGCATGTAGGGGCTCAGGAATAGCCCAAGGAAAGAACCGAACAGCCACTACTGAGGCCCTGAACACCGAAACTCCTGCAGCCACTCAAACAGTGAAGCCCCGTAATCCAAATTTTTACACCCCCTAGCTTCATAAATGAGCAGGAATTCAATGTAGACCGCTTGTTCTCAAGCGCCTTCAACTAGGGATTGAAAGAGGGTGTTAAGGGCCTGGCAGCCATGGAGATTGAATGACTGAGGGTCCGCATTGCCCAAAACGCTAAATTCTTATAATGCCCATCGGCACAGACTTGAAAGCCAGAACATGCAGCAAGCAGATCGGGAAAGGCCAGTGAGGACACCACTGAAGACGAAGGACGCCAGCCAGGCGGGGAGGGCTTAGTAAACGCTTATGTAGGAACGCTGATATAGAAATCCTAAACAGTTTGGGGTTTGTGGCATGCATCTTGTAGACACGGACATCGGTCTTAGGATCTATGTCCCAGAGGTAGGATTTAGGCAGGCTCGGGGCCTATTTGCAGATTGCAGGATCAGGGTTTGAGGTCGAACACGGGTTTTCAGGGGTTCACGGATCAGGGTATCTACTCGCATCATTCTGGGGGAAGGGGATTCGACAAAAAAACCGACATGAACATGAATATTTCCTTAGCGATGCCAAACCATGGAATCTGGAAGGCCCCTTCGGCTTCCCATCACTTCAAGTCCAGAGGTCTGGCTCCGGGCTTCAACGCCCTACTCCTGGCTTGCGTGCGTAGCACGGCCTGGTCCGGGGGCTCAGTTGGTTCTCGTTCGTAGGGGAGGTTGGGCAAGGCATAAGATGCTAGGATCATATCTCTGCGCTGGACTCTAGATCTAGCGGCCTGTGTGAAAGACCTACAGACTTTGGGTTTCAGCTGCTGTGCATCTACTACTTGGGTTACACGGGGCTGCATGAAAGTCTGTTGTAAGGTCTCAGACGGAATCGTAACATACAGCCCTTCGAACAATGTGATTGGCAGTGCCTTGAAGTTCGAAGTGAATGGAGGTGTTAGAGCTATCATATGCTATCATAGTTTTTGACAGGTGTTGTATGTGATATTCCCAGGTGAGGCATGACAGGAGTGCCCTTCGACAGCATGCTATGCGGCCTGGGTTCCACTGTTCGTTGTTCCATGACTCTGAGCCTCGCACGCTGAACCGCAGCTCGCGCTCAACCTAATATTCATTTCGAAGGTTCTTGTGCTTTGGCGTCTTGGCTCCGCCATGTTAGTGTTTCGAGGTTGGGGATTTGGTTTTTTCAACGAAACACGAGTGTAAACACAAAGGCCTTTGCATGCGAACTTCAACCGCCTATCGAACAGCACGAGCTGTAGGAACCCAGGACGCTTAACGGCCCTCCTATGTTATGTCGATTCTGCATGTGTGCGTCTGCTCCTGTATATGGAAGTAGAGATATCTTTGAACCGCGACCCCCGGGAGGCGAGACCAGAGGCCTTTGACCCTGCCCAAGAAGCCTTCATTAGGCCAATGTTGTGCTCCGTTTCAGCACCCTTGCGGCACCAGTCCTCCGGACTCTACAACTCCAGGTGCATTCCCAAACCCAACGAAATCAGCTGGCCGTCCCTTGGTCAGCGGTGAAAGGCAAACTTGGCTTCGCAGCTTGCACCTGAATAGGCAGACCCCAAATCGAACAGAGACGGGGGTCACAGGGAACCCTGAACAAGTGACCCAAAGCTGAAACCCAAAATCCTCAAGGCAACAAGCCCTTCGTCTCATTGGCGAGTCTTCGCAGTACGCAGAAGGGCCCGGATGCCCAGTATAGGGTTTGAGTTCAGATGGTTTATACGTTATAGGGCCCAATGCAAGTTTACGGTCATGGCCTTCAGGGTTCAGGAGCATGGTTCATATGACTTAAGACAGTTTCAAGATAGCCGTCCCTCCAACTTCGTAGCGGTACGGCCGCAGGTTTTGAAGGCTTGGAGATGTGTTTAGGGTTGGGCTGCCAGGGCTGTGAGCTGCCTTGCCAATGCTTCGTCACTCTGAACCCGCAACCCACCAAGTACCTCAGCAAGGCTCCCAGCCGAGTGTGCCTCATCGTTCCCCCATACAGACTTTTCGAGCCACAAACCCTGAAGCTTCATGAAGCTTGGATCCAACAGAGCCTTGAAAACCTCAAGCTCTTCGCCCCTAGATCAACAAGCCACGACAATCCTGATAGCCTAAGCCTGTTTCGGCAATGCTCCTTTCCACTCCTGCGAGACTTCGACTGTTGCTGCCTCCGAGGCCTCTCGCCGTCAACAGTTACTCTGTGCGACCTGCCTTCGGTTTAGAGTTTAGAGTCTAGCCGGGGTGAGGGTTCCATGTCAGATGTTGGAGACTTCCAATTCTTCGTGTCGGGGGTTTTGGAATTCCATATCAGATTTCTTCGAGTGCTTGTCTGCTGAATATGGCTATACTTATATTTAGGGAATTTGACTGGGTGCTGGTATTGTCGAAGGCTCCCGTTCCCTTGTGATTTATCCATGCGAACCTCTCCCAGGCTTATCAGCGAATGTGAGCAGCAGGGATGGGAAGGTGCAGCTGGGCCGTTTCGGGTCAATGTAAGTTTAGTACAGGCTTGGGTCTAGGGTTTGCTTCTCGTCGCTATGTACTAGGACCTAGCAACTTGGGCGTCTTCATCTTACGCAGCTGTGAGTACTTACCCTGTTGGGCATACAGGCTTCCAGAGTGGATTATATTCAGGATTTAAGGAGGTGAGGTTTGAGGGATTATGGATTTGGGGTGTTCTTGGTAGAGGCATTCAGGTCCTAGGGTGTGTGGTTCACCGTTAAGGGTCAGTTTAGTAGTGGGATATTGATTTTCAGGCCTAGGGTTTCTGCGTTTCCTTAAACACCTAGCCTAAGACAAACCCAACAGACACTGACCAGCGCTGCATACAGCTCAAAGGCACACGGAAGCAACCTCCCAGACTTCAGACCGTAAGCTTATGCAAAGCCCAAAAGCATTCACCCCAAGTCCCGAAATTCGCAAATCTCCACTGGGCCCACAAAAAGACATGGACACTCAGAGTGAACATCCTCTGACAAGGAACTAGGTTCTGCCAGGTTGGGGTACACTTCCGGGTGTCATGAAGACTAAACCCCAAATCCTTGATGAAGCCTCTGCATACGAACCCTGTTAAACTAATGCCAAAAGTCATAAGTCCCAACTCCCGCGAGCCCGAAACCCTAAATCCTATAGCTTAAATCCGGAACCTAGGCCCTAAGCCACAAGCTGCAACCTGGCAGGGCAAGAGGAGCGCTTGCTGGCTGCTCGGACTGCACTGAAGAGCGTGAGAAACCGAAGCTTAAGAGTTGGGGTTTAGGGCTTGAAGGTTTGGGGCTTTAGGAATGCAGGGCTCGGGATGTTGCGGGTTTTCGGTTCGGGGTTGGTGTATGTGGCAATCTTCTTGATGTGCTTTTGAGACTTTGCGGGAAGGTTTACAGCTTGCAGAAAGCATCAGGGTCACCCTCAGGGGGTCTGTGCGAAAATCGTTCTATTGGGGATTGATTTGGTGCGATTTGCTTCACTTTTCTGAATCTCCCATAACAAGATGTGCTCGAGCCGTTCTCCGAGTTTGGAGTCTGGGTTCGTGTTGATGGGCTGACTGTTGCAGGGTATGGTACTACAATCAGCATGTCATTTACTGGGTATCCTCGTTCATCAAAAAAGCGCATTAGCTGTGGGTAGTAGTGTGACATTGGGCTGGTGCCTGCGGCTTCGGATTTTGCTGTTAACTCAAGCTGAACACCCTGTTGCACATCTCCTACATCGAAGAAATCTCTGACACCGTTGAACTTAGCTCCACGCTTCACTTTTGTAGCCTTCATTCTCCGCCCGGCCTGAAGGGAGCGCTCAGCTCCGAATGGCTTTGGGCTGTGCCCTCAAAGAGCAGACTGTTCAGATTTGGGGAGTAAAGTGAAATGTCCTGGGTGTAGGGTTTAGCTCAAGCCGGTGTGGGGTTTTCACGATCAAGGGAGTATGTCTGCTTTCTCTTTATTTCTCGCTCTCTCTCTCTCTCGCGTATGTCGTGCTGCGGGGGTTTTGGCAGGGGCTTGTTGTCGGTGTCGGTGCCTCTGTGTGCAATACGGTATAGAAAGCAGGTAAATTCATGCATGACGATGCCAGGAAGTACATAGCTGAGTCTGTGGTAGCGTTTGGAACACGATCAACAAGCACTCACAGCGGCCATAACACATCAAAGTGCATGTTGGAATCGGTGTACGGGTGGAAGTGTGGTGCAAAAACATGCACTTGCTGCAGATTGGGAGCCGCAATACCTACCACTAGCATCAATCACCCTTCACAGCCAGGACTGATTCCCAAGATTATGAGGGATGTGTTCGTGGGTGGAAGGGTCCGCCCTCGCAGTTCGATGTTAGATGAGTTATCGTGTGGCTCGGATCATGTAACAAGTGCATCGTCGACGCGATCAATTGGGACTTGTGGCTTGGGGATTCAATTCGAACCGTGTCAGTCTTCGCGGCACCATACATAAACACGGTCCCTTTTGCTACTTATGCTCTTAGGTTGGTTCCGATTTCGACATCTGGGTGTGAATGCCATTCAGGCCCGTCGCCGCTGTCGTCTTTCATGTGCGTTATCCAAACACGCCTCCCCGTTTCGATGTATGCATATTCTACTGTCTTCATAAAGCGTCGTCGCATGGCACAGGGCGAGGTTATGCTTTACAGACGAGTGAGAGACTGACTGACCCGAACCGGGGTCCATTCTTGGCGATAGGGTGCGTCCTATATACACCCATACTGCACTTGTAGCAGCATTGTAGCACCTACTTCAACTGAGACCCCAAAGACCCGAAGACCCTAAACCGTAAACAGGTTGTGAGACCCCAAGCTTTGCTCCCCGGACAGTTTTCCACAGCACCGAAAAACGTTTCGAAACACCGTGCAATCCATCTCCCAAGACCAAAACTTCACCCGAAACTGTGATCCCACACAGGCGCCCGAACCCCACCGCTCCAAGGCCCATGGCAAGATCGTTGCAGCCCTGCCGCTGCGACCTAGGTATGCCGGACAGTGGAAGGCCGTGGATTTATGGTTTAGGGGTCTGGGCTTGGGGTTTGAGGGGTTAGGCTTATGAGAGTCGGTTCTGGGCCGTGGGAGTAGAATTCAGGGCCTGAGCGTGTGTCTGGGAGCACCAGAGTACCGAGGATGTCTAGCTCAGAAGTTGAAAGGCAAGTCGGCGGAAAGGTACAACTATGTGCCCCCGAAAGGCCAGCCATACCCCCCGAAGCCAGCCCCATAAACAAGCTGGATGACGTCATGTAAGGCTGTTGTTAGGTCTCCAATGACTCTGTGTGCTTGTCTATTCTACACATATGTATGTATAGGTATTATAGACTAGACAGATAGATAGATAGATAGATAGACATACATACAGAGTACATAGCATAGAGAGAGAGCGAGAGAGAGAGAGAGAGAGAGAGGGAGATAGAGGGAGAGAGAGAGAGAGGGAGAGACCTTTGGAGTATTGGCCCCTACGAAAATGATTGGTAACTTTTTATATGCTTCATAGGATCCTGGAGCCCTGACCCTAACAGTTCGATGGAGAGGAAGAGCTGCTGCTGCCCGTTGCGCTGCCTTCACGAGTCCAGACGTTACAACCACAGCGACTTAGCCCTAGTATCATTGGTGGTGTTTGAGATAAAGGGTTAAGGCTCTCACCCCTTGAACACCCCAGTTCAGCAAGGATTCAGAATTTAGGTTTCAGGGTGGTTTCAGGCACCAGGTGCAGAGCCCTTCCCGAGGAATTTTGCGAAACGGAAGCTGGAAGCTAGGGGCTCTCGCCCCTCGCGCTTTGAATCCTGAAGGCACCTTTCAGTCCCTGCCTGGAATCAATGTCGAGGAAAGCCTTCCTTCTTTGTTGCTGCACCTACCCTCTTAAAGCACGCCATAAGGGCACGTGGTTCAGGTTTCATGTCAATAAAGTGATGAGAAGTGGAAAGTTCAAGGCAGAGGAATTAGGGCGTGAGGTTCAAGTTTTAGGCACAAGAAAGGTTCCCTGGGAGCAATGATGCAAGATGATATCCCGAAGTCTGAACCCGTGGGTTCGGACTGTACTCCTTTCCTCAGAAAACCGCATGGACTTCGCGTTATTTTTCTTGCAAGCATGATGAGGAGGTCCGATGAATGACCACTCATCATTTTTCCCGAGCATGTTGAGCCCTTGGTGTGGTCCGGTTTGGTATTCAAGAACTTAAGTACCGGACGTTGACCCAAAATCTGAACAAGTCTGAGTCTAAGTGAACAAGCTCTTGAACCCGGGCTTTACCGCAGTGACAGGAGTCTCGCAGTAGTCTGTCCTTGATAGGCGCGCGAATACTGAACAACACGTCGTATCCCCTCTGCCTGGCTTAAGTTTCAAAGTGACCTCAAGCCCAGGAAACAAGGTGAGGGAGGCAGCTCCGGGTGTTCCTATGAATCCTTTTACCTGCAACCTTTAGCCTTGAAGCCCCCCTGTAAACCCTGGAATCCTAGAAGGTACGCATCATGTCTTCCCAGGTCCAGACCTTATGCCGGAAGGACGCAGCTAGCTTGTTGTGTTTCCGGCATGCACTGCGTTTATCAGAGTTTGCACCGCTCAGCTTTCCGGAGCTTGCAGAGTTTTGACTTTGGCTTTAGGATGATAGGGTTTAGGCTTGCACGGTTCTAGGCCGGACTGGATTATGGCCACAGGGGTTTAGGGTGTAACGTTCAGGGAGTGTGAGACAAATATGTTGGTTCACAACCGTCCTATGCAGCCTTGCGGCAGTTTGGCGCCGAGAACATGTTGCAGTAGTGAGTTAAGAGTTTGAGCCTTGGGCCACCTTGTGGTTCAAGGGACCAAGTTTACCCTCAGCCTTGACCTTTTATTTATGGGGATGGCATTCTGTTATCAAACTTCCCCATTGCCCTAGAGCCCTTTCCTGCGCTGATACCAATTAACAAATGTTATTGACTGATGTTAACTTTTGGCTCCTGCAAAAGCATATCCTCCATGTCGAAGCATCCACGCACAAAAGCCCCGTGAAGTGCGCTCCTTAAGCCCCCGGAGCCCCAAAGCCTGCAACCCTCGAAAAGCTCAGTCACCAGAAGCGAGGATGCCCGTGCGCAGCTTAGGCGCAGCTGGCAGTGCAGGCTGCTGGGTGCCTGTCATTTGAAGTGTTGTTGTGAGAGGAATAGGGTTGAGAGTAGCAGCATGCATTGCTTAGCAGCAGAGCTGTTAGCACTGATAGGGATGATGGCGTTGTCAGGTTTAGCATTATAGGTTTGATTGGACTTCGTCCATGCCTTCGCAGGATCTGCCGCTGCACCTTACTCGAAAGAGCTGCGCCTGCTTCTGCATGCCGGAAGCTTACATCAAAGCATTTAGCCAGACACGCGTGAGGCGAGTCTTCGTTTTGGGGGCTTGGAGCTGTACAATCCAAATCGTCCGGGGGAGCAGGAGTCGGGCTAGTAGAGGGTTGGAGCATGTCTGCATTGCACGTTATCAGAAGTCTTCAACCTTACGCTCTAAACCATAAAGCCATACATCCTAAAGCGTAAATTGATTGAACCCTAAGCCCCTAATCCTTAACCTCAAGCCACACGCCCAAAACGTGTTCACAATTCATGGTTGAGTTGTTGGGGTTCTTCGTCTTCATGAGCCAGCCGTTCTCCTGTCTGAGGCTCGGGAACCAACGCCTACATACGCACGGCGGGTTTAAGTAAGCTCTCAAATTGCACATCAATCTCGACTCGTCAGTGTGTTTGCGTTGGGCTACCTTTTGGTAAATTTCAAGCGCCCCTGAGCCCGACCCTGAACCCTCATTTCTTCGGCCCTACACCAAGCAATTGGCTGAGCGAGGTCTTGCATAGAGCAACTGCTGGGAGTCCGGCGTCGGTGTGCGAAAACATCGAGGGCTTCGGCAGCCATTTGCAGGGACCTCGGTTTTCCTGCGAGACTTTCGTATTTAAAACTGTATTTGGGGGGCTTGAGGGTTTTAGTAGTTTAAGGTTTATGGTTTGCCCAAGCTCTTTCGAGCTCATGCGGCTTGATTTAGCGTGGAATTAGGAACCCAGAAAGCAACCCCAACATTCACTCCAGACAATGCCTCAGCCAGTTTCATGGAGCCTTCGAGCTTGAGAGATGCTAAACTGCATGCACACTGACTTGGCCCAGTCCAAAGCCGTGAACCCTCCATTGGACTTCGAAACTAGACCCTCACGCCCTGCGGCTTGAACCATAGACTAGGCATCCTGTGCACTAAAGCCCGAAGATCTTGACCAAAGAGCCTGCACCTGCAACCCTAAACCGGAGAGCCAAGCCGCCCTGCTTCTGAGGTTGGGCCAGTCGCGATCCTGGCTGAAATTGGCCGGAGGCAACAAGGCTCGAACACCAGGTTTGAGATGCTGCATGGGCCAACCCCCTGCCTATTTGCGGTGCCAGGTTCGGGTTCCTAAATCTTTTGGAGTTGCTGTGGGAATTCAACACGAAGCTAAACTCTGCTCATTTTCTTAGGACTTGCTCGCTGAGCAACTTCGATCAACAGCTGGCTTTGGATTATTGGATCTCAACAAAATTAGTTAAGCCCCAAACCTTGGCTATGCCCACTAAGCCTTCGTGGAACTGTGGAATGCCAGGCCCAAATCGTGGATTTCCAGGCCGAAACATCGAGTTTAAAGAACGTGTTGAGGGAGCGGTCCAACACTAAGGCAAAGCCTGAACGCCCACAAGCCCGAGCCCTTAAACCCTAAAGCCAGAGCACAAACTCACGGTGTTTGAATTGGAGGATTTTTCAACTCGCCCCACCCCGACAGCTAAAGTAGCGCTGGGCTAAACGATGCATATGTCGAAGTTGCAGTACACTTCTGGAGGTTTGGGGTGTCGAGTTCACTACCAAACCCTACTACTATCCCTGTGGTGCTTTGCTTTACTGTGCATTGTAGGTGCGTTCTTCAGTAGAACGCCATCCATATGCATGGCCCAAGAGGATTTTCTTCAACGGAAGTTCACGGTTTAACGCTTTCATCTCGCCCCCACACCAGACGGCTAGGCTCCAGTTTTGATTTGTGCATCACAAGCTGCACCACCGCAGACCTCCGTCAGATACTCAGGAGATGAGGGACCCCTGAGAGTATAGTTGCACCCTTGAGGTTCTTGGAGTTCAGAGCCCAAGAGATTCTGAGGGATTTGCGAGTCAGGATGCGGAGACCTAACTTTCTAGAATGCTGAGGGCTTAGAGTCACTCTCTGCAAGCATGGAGTCAGTACCTAACGGTATTCCCTACCGGACAACCTTTGGAAGCTAAAGGCCCATACATGCACAACCCAGAAAGACGTATCCCTAACGAAAACAACAAATCAATACCCAAACATCAATGGAACATCCCAAAGCCGCTTACCAAAATTATGCTGCATGCGGCGATTCTTCTGAGTTGGATGTTCGCGTGGTCGCAATGCATTCGCAAGGTCCGATCTCCTCCGGCCGTTGGCCGTGAGTTGTTTTTCAATTCAGAGCAGGTGGGTGTGATGATCCTTGACAGTTCAGGGCAGTGGGGTTTACGATGCTGACGGCGTTTGCTGGTGATTGCAAGTGGTGATGATGATCATTGGCATTGCCCTCTCGGTAGGGTTCTGTTGTAAATGTGTGACCTGCAGAAAGCTTCAGTAACCCTAAAGCCAAATCCGTACTCCCCAAGCTGACAAGGTGCTGGAGATCGGCACATACTGCGGCCAGGGGGCCTGGGTCATCTTGAATCTTGCTTCAGGTTTGGTTTAGGGCTCTGCGGTTTAGGATTGCCATGCCTTGTTGGACGGGGATCTGAGAGAGTCCTTGAGGCCTGAGGCAGTGTTGGGGTTGCCGGAAATCTAAAGCTGACACAGACTCCGACCCCAAAGCCATTACATAATTGCTTTGTGCCTGACGAACCCGTGCCCATTTAGCCTCTGCTATCATGTTCCAGCGACTCATTTGGAAACTCTGCGAAGCAGGTTACTCCGAAAACTTCAGCCCTAGGCTATTCCTCGTTGCGGCTGGCTCTTGCTGTCCCTGGGGCGAAGATCGCCACGGCGGACGTCGTGCTGGCCTCAAACAACATGTTTCCATGACACTGCGACATAGGTAGTACTGTCCTTGGTCTGCATCTACGACCCTTTCTAATCTACGAGTGGTGCACCACCCCTTCTACTACTGCTGCTGCTGCTGCTAGTAGTACGGCTACGGCTACTGCTACTACTACTACTACTGCTGCTGCTGCTGCTACTACTAGCACTGCTACTGCTACTGCTACTAGTACTACTACTACTAGTACTGCTGCTGCTGCTGCTGTTACTAGTACTGCTACTACCAGCACGGCTACTGCTACTGCTACTATCACTGCTGCTGCTGCTGCTGCTGCTGCTACGAGAACTACTATTGCTCCACTGCTGCTGCTGCTGCTGCTGCTGCTACTAGTACGACTACGACTACTACTACTACTACTACTACTACTACTTCTACTAGTAGTAGTAGTAGTAGTACTACTACTACTACTACTACTGCTTCTGCTTCTGCTACGATGTATTGCTTACTAAGTATTGCTCCTCACGTTGCAGACGAGGATCCAGCGCACGTTCTCATTGCCCGAAATGTTCTGGCCTTCGCAGGCATTGGATTCAGTGGTTCAGTCGTATTTCTGATTCAAAGTGCAGGGCTATTGCTTCGGGCTTTATGGTTTGGTGCAGGCCGAAACCTTAAATCCTGTCCGGCTTGAGTTAGTACATCGAACCCTCATTCAAGGTTCACCGTTGGGTTCGGGTAAATCCTTCTCGATATCGTGTGCTCACAGGGTCGGGCGTTTGCCCATCGTTTCGAAAGCCCTAACTAAACTTATATAGGACGAAGCCGGGAAAACAAAACTGAACCCCAGAACCCAAAAGTGAAAGCTCGTGCAGTAAATCCCAGAAGACACCTGCGATGCTTGAATGTTTGAGACTTGGACAGCCTCGACTCTCATAGAATCCGTTCATATCCTACAAAAGTCACCATACAAAACACTTCGCCCAGAGCTCTCAATGCTACGCCCCAAACCAGTAATCTTGAGCAGCAGACGCACCTGTCCATTGGGCCTTTTCTGTAGATCTTTGGTTGGAGATCGACGCTTTCCGGATCGGTCCCAATTTGTGTAGTAGCTGTAAGAGGAAGAGGGTGCTTGTTTCGTGTCTCCGCGAGTTCCTGCAAAGTGTCGTATCAGCATGTTCGCTACAGCTAGTTGGGATACGGGTGCAGCGTGGAGTGTTTCAATTCAGATGCAAATCTAAATGCTCGATATCCCACAACCCCTTCCCCTCGCAGGCCTTAAGGTTGAAGACAAGATTGCGGCTGTTAAACTCCATTCATGGAGCCCTTCTGGGTTGATGCCAACCTTCTGGAACCCTGCACCCCCGGCACAACTAATGATTATTTGCAGGGGAAAGGCCAGGATCAGATCTCTGGAACCTTTCAACGTAAACATCCGTGAACCAACTTTTCATCCTTGGAGGCCTCGAGCCTCCACGGGTCACCGTGTGGACAGGGCTCCTCGACCTGATGCAGAGAGAGGGCGAAGGGTAAAGTTTAGGATCTCAGGGCAGTTTGGGCTTGGGATGTTTCGGGTTTAGAGCCTGTGATGAACTGATCAGCTTATATGGTGTCTGAATACCACGCGATATAATCCTTATATATGATCAATATTTAGCCCACCCCCCGAAGCCCCAATCTGTCCCTGCATCACGGGTTGGGTTTTGGAGTCGTTTAGGCTCCAGGGTATAGGGCTTCTTCAGCAGCGGTTTCGAAGCCATTTAAGTATCTGGTTCCCGACCACATGACACACGTCGCAGCCCGAGTCAATCCCACTGCCCGGAAAAACCGCAACTCTCCAAGGAGTTGACTCTAAACCCAAAGCACCAAGCCGCTAAACTTTGCCACAAAACACAAAACCCCCAAAGCCCCCAAACCCCCCTCTACCCCCAACACGCCCAGCTCTTCTCAGGCACAGCACGGACCTGCCCTGACCTGAGCTTCTCGGAACCTTCGGGGGCGGGATCTCCCTCTCTAGGAATTTTGTTCGCGCATCTTGCTGTAATATTATGGGTCCATGGGATCATCTCAAATTAATCTGGATGCTATGGTACATAATTTACCTTCCCCCCAATACGCTTCAATACGCCCGTCTTCTTGATCAGACTTCGACCTGAAACAGGATCTCAGCAAAGCTGGAGTCTTAAAGGGGCGTAGTTCAGGGTTTGGGGATGCAGCGGAACACCGGAGCAGCGTGATGATACAGGGGGCTTTACTCGGAAGATGCCGAAGCAGATGGAAGAGTCGAACCTCCTTGGATCGCCATCGAGCTCATCTGCGGTCCGGAAGTCTGAATGGCTCAACAGTTCCAGTACACAGCTTGCAACAAGCAAGAAGACGTTGATTTCCAACTGTTTTGTGAACATGCGTAGACTCCTTGGTGCAGAAAGGCTCCTGCGACTATCTGCACACTTCAGGCCGCGGTTGACTGCCAGGTGTTCATTGCTTAGCTTTATGGGTTTGTTGAGCACTCAGGAAGGAGTCTTCAATCCATGAAGTAACTCTCAAATTCAGTGCTGCCGTTGTCAAGAAAGTGTCGTGGGCTTCGGAGCCAACAAGCGATTTCGAAAGCTCGAACGTATCGGTGCATGCCCCGATCCTCAGCCCTCAGCCACCTGACACTCTGTTTGTGCATTTCTCGAGATTTTCGGACCTCAGGGCTCGAAGCCCTACAGGCTTTCGGGATTTTAGGCTTAGGCTAGGGCCTAACAGTGTCCCGAACACGGTTTGAGACGTAAAGATGGGGGCTACTGTAGGGCCAGAATTGAAAGTCGCATTCGCGTGGATCCCTGCACTGTAAAGTTGATTTGAAGCCTGGCTTCCCCGGGTTAGTCCCGGACTCTGCCCGTTGGACATCATGCTTGGAAAGTCTCAGGTTTCAGGTTCACAGAGCTAGTCTACACATTCGGGAGGGGCTGGGGTGTGTGTAGGGTTCCTCTCTTTCGGCCTATTGACGATAGGATTTTGGGCGCGTTTGGTGAAGCCCGCAGAGTCAATTTGTATCCTGTTTTTTGAATTTGACTGCCAGCAGGGACTTTTGCAGATCGTTAGTTTGAGACACATCTTGAAGCAATCACTACAAGGCACTATAGTAAGTGTTTTGCTAGTAGCAAGAGCAGGTAATGTTTTCGATGTGCCAATTGTCATACACTGATGGCTCTGTGCTAACAAAACACTTAGACCCAAACACATACTAAAGCAAGACCCTGAGAAACCCAGTACCGCAGGGCTCACGTCACAGCCATGTAGAAGGCCCGGGCAACTTTCCACCAAGCGTACAGCCGGGTTCGAGACGCTCCTCTCCCATATTCCACCGAAGCCCCAGACCTCCATTCTACCCCAAGTCCAATTTAAGTAAGAACTTCTATCCCTGAGCCTGCAACTCCATCCCGCGTCCGATCTCTGTGGCCCCTAACCCCCGAAGTGCAAAACATCCTAGGACGAAAACCCCTAAATCTGGAAGGCCCGGCAGCTTCGGCTTCGTGTTCATGGACCAGCGAGGTTCGCTCCGAGCTCAGACAAAAGGCAGAAGCCTACCTTGCCTGCGGCAATATAAAGACTCGACCTCCAAACTGAAAACGAAAACAAACGGAAAGCATAATTACCATCAGCGCAAGCGCATCCCCCTACTTGCGTGTTTTGGGGTGTCGGGGTTTGGAGCGTGTAGTTTTTGCTTGTTGACCCTATCCCTCTCATAGAAGCTGCTTTGCTCCCAATACATTAACCTGCGCCTGCGTGCTAATTAACGTGTGAAACGAAGCCCAACAACAGTCTTGTTCTTCAGCGCAGGCCTAATTGTCAAAGGCCATGTATATATATATATATATGTATGTGTATGTGTATGTAAGTATGTATGTAAGTATGTATATGTATATGTATATGTATATGTATATGTATATGTATGTGTATATGTATATGTAAATGTATGCTTATATATATATATGTCTATGTCTATGTCTATGTCTATGTCTATGCATATGTATATGTATACGTATACGTATACGTATAGGTATAGGTATATGTATATGTATATGTATATGTATATGTATGTATATGTGCTGTATGTATGTGTGTCTGTCCGTCCGTCTGTCTGTCTGTATGTATGCATGTATGTATGTATGTTATGTATGTTATGTATGCTATGTATGTTATGTATGTTATGTATGGATGTGCACACAAACATACAACTGGACAGGTTCTTGCCAAAGCTCATTGAGAGAAGCTTCTTTAAGGACCTTAGTCAAGGGAATCGGCAAACCAGAGCATAAGCTTCTCATCAGTGGCTGCAGCATGGTCGATCCGATGTGTATAGTGCAGAACTGAAAGCACTTTTCGGAGATTCAAGATTTCTTACGTACGATGTGCTTGCTTTATGGCCGTGTGCTATCATTGAATCCGTTCCATCTTGGCGGCCCTATTGTTATGTTTCAACTCCTCGAAACTACTAACATGGAAGCTGAAGCAGAGCGCCCTACAGACACCATCAGCCGTAGACCCTTTCACACGTGGGATTCCATGTTGGCTTTTGGGAAGGATGCCTGGGGCTGGATGGAAGTGGAATCGTTAGGCCAGGCTTTTTGTTCAAGACTTTCGGCGGCCCAAGGCCTAGGCTCTGGTCTTTGGGGTATAAGGCTCAGGCTGTCGGCTCAACACGCGAGCCTTAAGTCCCCGAATTACAACAAGTTGTACTTCTTGATAGCATTCAAGTCAATCTCATACAAGACTACTACTACTACTAGTACTACTACTAGTACTACTACTACTACTACTACTACTACTACTACTGCTACTGCTACTGCTACTGCTACTGCTACTGCTACTGCTACTGCTGCTGCTACTACTACTGCTGCTGCTACTGCTACTGCTACTGCTGCTGCTGCTGCTACTGCTGCTGCTGCTTCTGCTGCCGCTGCTCCTGCTGCTGCTACTGCTACTGCTACTACCAAATCTGCTGCTGCTGCTGCTGCTACTACTACTACTACTACTGTTATCATTAGTCGATTACCATTATTATTGTTGCCGTGAACAACCAAGGTTATACCACGAAGACCTTGACGCCCTAGAGCGCCCGGAGCTCCAGATGCGGGATCCTTCGTGCGTCTGGTTGCCCTTGCATCCTACTGTACGCTGGGTTTGCAACACCCACAAAAGCAGACAGTGGGAGTGTTCCAGTCCATGGTGTATTGCCACATATATGTGCTTGGTGTGTTAGTTCTAACCGAAACAACGTTCCTATGTACACATGGAGCCGCAGCACACATCCTGAACACTGGACACTAGTTGTGGCGGACCCTGCCTTTGGGGGTCAGCCGCTCCCCTGGGAACACTGCGTTCCTACGAGGCAGGTCCAGATGTCACTACCGGGCCCTTCTCTGAAACCTCAACGGGCAATCCTCCAACCCCAAACCATTGCCACCATGCCCACATAATCCAAAACCCGAAATCTACATCCCACAACCCCGCAGCCCAAGAAACCATAAATGTGAACCTACACCCACAACCTTCAATCCATGCCCACAGCCCTTGCTCCCCATGCACTTTACAAGCCCTTTAGCCCAAAGCCCGAAACTCGAGCTTAAGTTCCTCTGAAAACATCAGGGGCGAAGCTTCTCCACCAGGGAGCGGTGCTTCTGGCGGATAATGCCAAGAGCCCAGCAGCCACCCTCAGGAGGTTCAAGGTTCCTTGAACTGGAGAAGGTGAATTTGTAACATGTATCCCCATGTTTTGCTCCAGCATGTGCGTGCGTGTGTGAGTGTGTTCTATCTATCTATCTGTTTATCTGTCGATCGGTCTATCTATCTATCTATCTCTCTCTCTCTCTCTCTGTATAAGTATATATATATATACGTATGTATGTATAAGGCATATGCACGCTCTACGTGTGCGTCCGGGTATAATTAAGGTTGAAATTTCCAGTATAATTGCTCGAATTTCTTGGTCCTTGCTAGTTAGGGTTGGGCAGGCTGTGGTGCAGCTGCGGACTGCTACAATAAATTGTTTCGTTGACTTTGTTAGAGAAGACACGTTTGGGCATAGGGTTGTGGGGCTGGAGTTTCAGCATTTGCTTGGAATGACTAGGGTTCGGGGTCTGGGATGTCCCATGGGGGCTCGGTCGATACTACTTCCATACCATATACCTATGGACGTGCAGGCAGAACAAGCCAGCGGCTCAAGGTGTTTTTCAAGCCCTGTCTTGTGGTAGTGTTCTTTCGCTTTATGCAGTTGGGGTTTGTACAGCGTGTTGCATTTTGTTCAAGCATCTTTGTGACTTTGTGGGATGCATGAAGTGTGCCTTGGAGCTGTCGCATGTGGGTTCTCGGTCGGTACTAGGTAAGAAGAAGTTGCTGGATCAGGTTGTCAGGGGATATCTAAATCAAAACGGTCTAGATCGATCTAAGTACTGTACAACCTTGGACTTGGGTAGTGGCACGGGCGTTACTGATACTGATAATATTGATGTCGGCAGCACATAGTAAACATAGACCTGCAACTCCGTGATGTTCGTCGGGTTTGCAGCCTTGCCTGCTTCCTCCACGCAATTCTGCATGTAGAACGTCGCCGCAACGCTGCGACATCTCAACCCAAGAGCAAAATGCAAACCCAAACACTTGACATTATCCTGAACCGTAACAAGTAATCCCTGCAGCCCTACAAAAGCAGTATCAGCTACCTCCAATCGGGAGCACTACTCCAAAGCCCTAAGCTTTATGCAACCATACCGCAATCACCACATCAGGCTCAATTAACGCCTACACGACACGCTCACGCCCTGCCACAGCCCAAAGCTCTGAACCTTAGTTACCTTAAGCCGCGTGCTGGGCCGGTGAGGTTCTGAAGCCCGGAAGCCCACTACTTCTTTGGCGTCGGACACTCAGGGCCTTGGCGGCCCGAAGCGGCACAGGTTTGCTGCATATGGGATTTAGGGCTTGCGATTTCGAAGTCTAGGGTTATTGGGATTCAGAGTTGTCGCGCTTATGAAAAACAAGAGGGTCTGGGCTTGGAGGGAATTTGGATGATATGCGCCTCGCATAGACAAATGCGCCGTTTTAGGCACCCTGCGATCAAAGCCATGCTCATGGGTCTCGTGCAGCAGGGATCTTCGACGCAGATTCGCTAGCTGCCGATCTGCAAGCCCTCCAAGCTAGTCCTGCAGGTCACACTTACAGCCGGAAGTTCTTCCTTTGCAGGCTGAACTCATGGGCCTGACCCATAGAATCAAAGCCGCTCAATTCCCCCGAAAAAACTACAACGAGTAAAAGCCTTGGTAGAATGAGGCTATAGGGCATAATTCTGCAGAGCGGAGCGGCCAACTCCGCCTCGATAATGCGAAGAGCGACTGTGCCCGCACGATCGCAGGCAACCTTGACAGAGATTTACAAGTCTCTGCATCGCTCCGTGCTATGTGAAATCCCCCCGCCTTGCCTTGCGAACGCCGTTTGCTCTGAGCCACGCGGACATTGGTTGGCCGACATCGCCAGGGTCCAGTGGAGGTCGAGGAGCCAAATCTGAAAGCCCTGAGGCTGAGAAACCGCAAACCGTGCGAGAGGCTCAGCTGAAGACAACATCTCTGTCTTGGGCTGGTTCTGGACACTGCAGCATCCGATACCCCAAATCCTAGCTCAGACTCTGAACATGTAAGCCCTAGCCTGCCCTAAATCCCAAACCCGTAGCTTTCAACCAAGCACGGAAGGCCGTCCGATGCTCCGATGCAAAGAAAACAGCTCGATAATGGATCCAATGTCAGCTCCTTCACCTCGACATCGGAGCTTTCGGGGCTTAGGTCAGCATGGCCCATCATTTTGGGGCTTCGGTCTCGGGGTTAAGAGTTCATGATTGGGGGTAGAGGGTTGAAAACTTGCTTGGTACTGAGAAGCAGAGGCCACGGTCCGTTGGCCATATATTTTTTGAACCTGTACCACGTAGGGATTGTTGTGCTTCCCATCTCTGTAGGTACTTGGGGCTTCTCGGGACAAGGGCGCCGGATGATTGCTGAATCTCTGGCTCGGCGTCGGACTGTCGAGTAACTAAACCCAGGACCTCCGACCACAATGCCCATAATGCAGACATTAAGGCATACTGGTTCACCTCGTCGCATAGACAGGCCAGGCTATGAGAGTACTGCACCGGTCGCCACCCAAAAACAATTCAGCACGCCCTAACCCTGTCCTCCCAAGACCCAGAAACACCAAGGCCTATCGGCGGATCCCAAATACCAAGCTCTGCAACTCTCTATGTGCGGAGCCCGGACAGGGTTGGCATGAACAGAAACTAGATTCGAGAAGTCTCTATGCAGATTCAAGGGGACATTCGATTTCTTATGCTAGTCCCCAAACGGCCCCAGAAATGAATCATCATACGGTTCATGTTCTTGTGGCTTGTGGGTGTAATGTTTTGTTTGGAGAGTCTGGCTTTGGAAGGCGCCTTCAAGGGTCGAGGAGTTCCAAGCCCTTTGTTCTTGTCCGCAACGGAATTAAGCGATCCAGCGCCCTGAGTGTTTGCACATGTATAAGGATTCAGGGGCTTAAAGATGATCGAGTTCTTTGCTCCGGAGTAGATTTCCGGCAATCAGTCCCGGTTTGCACGTTTGGGGCTTACGGGGCTTATTCCCATCATGTGCAGCTGGCTCGCTTCTGAAACTGATGACTTCTTGACGGTGCCGTGACTGCCGAGCGCAAAGCCTTGTATAACCAAAGCTCGAAGCCCTGAACCTGATCTTATCCGCAACACGGGAAGGTGAAACACACACAAACATCCGAGCCCGACTGCAGGGAAGAGTTTGCAATGCCAGTCGAGGCCGCGAGGGCTTTGGGGTTTCGGCGTTTGCGGTTCGGATGGTTGTCTTGCTTCAGGGTGTTCTTATAGTCGTACTGGTTTTGGAGTGGGTGGCGTTCATGGAGGATTGAGGTAAGTGGGATGAAGTGGGAATTCAGCATTTCTTCCGGCTCCAGCTGCCTACCTCCTGTCGGGCGTGTTGCAGAAGCCAAACCCTTGAGTCCTCCTCCCAAGCCCTTATATGTTTGTTACAAAGTCGGCGAAGGCTTCGACTCCACCAGCTCGGATAATTGTCTAGGTAAGAAGAACTGTGGCCTGTTCTGAATTCACGGTACCCCTCACAGTACCTGGGTCAAAATATAGTACAGATATTGCGGACTGATCTCGAATATCCTAATCGATCTGCTGGTGAAGGTCCGGTTCTACACCCAAGAGCTCTGATTCCGGGTCTACCTGAACCCTACCAATCCTGTGTTTTTCGTCCTTGACGGATAAACACCAAGGCTATATCCTCAAATCAGGTAGCTCAGCAGAAGAAGGGACCGACGCAGACTGCACAGCCCATGTATGTTAACACATCCCAGATGGTAGTTCACTTTAAAACAATTATCGACTTTTACCCTGAAGCCCTAAACGCTTTGTGGCTGAGTCTCGCGCTCCAGGACTGGATGGCACTGGCCGTCATCAAAGACATGGCGTCCAGTCCGCCGGAGGCCGGGTGTTTCGATATATGTAAACAGAGACCCAGAGTAGCCTAAGACGGTCGAGGGCTTGAGAGTTTAGTTGTTCGAGGGCTTAAGTTTCTGATTTCTTTTTGTCAGTGTGCTGGGATTTTAGGGTTTAGGGCTTGAGAGTTTCAGGGTGTTTAGGGTGTTAGGGTGTTGGTGTCCTGGGCATTTCAGGGTTAAGGGTTACGTCTTTTACGTAGTCGTGGCCTTCTGGTTAGTCTACAACAGGTTCTTTAAAGTTTCTGGTGCCTGTACTTCTAAGGTTCGCGACAAGGTTGAGCCGACTTTGACTATTTTGGTTTACGCTAAATAGGGTTTAAGCCCTAAGGCGTGAACTGAGATCCGGACGCTAGTGCGGCTCCGGGACTTCTATTTGCACAAGTTGTCAAGTCTACATTCTCGCTTCAGGGTTTGATGCTGAAGATGCAAGCTATGCAGGTTGAAATAATCCGTCGAATCGCAGGTTCCAAGTAGCCTCTCAAACGTTCCATAAACTCTGCAGCAGTCCCAAAGCCCAAACAGAAACGGCAAACTTTCACCCTGCGGATTTTAAGCAACACCTGAGGAAGTACCCTGCGCTGCCCTGCATCCCACAAGCAGGGACCAAGACCTCGACAAGAGACCCTGAGACGAACAACTTGCCAGAGAGGTTCCGGCCCCGCGGCTTCTGCGGGGATCTGAGGGTGCCGGCTTTGTGGCTTCGTGCACTGAGTAGTGTTTGATATCTGTTCGACTAGGTTCTACAGTTTTGGTCTTTGAGGTTTGGCTTCTTCAAGCTGCTCTGCCCGAGGGGCTTTTCAGAAGACGGAAAGGCTATACTAAGCTTGGACTAAGGAGCACGGAGATCATTTCAGCTTATCCTCAAACGCAACTCTGAACCCTTAAGGGGCTGAAGCTTGGGCACGGCAGCATGCCCAAGTCGATGCTCAGGTTTCGGGTTCAGTCCACTCCGGGTGCCAAACAGCGTCCGGCACCTCTCTACTGTATTTAATTGGGCATTTTAAGCTTCGAGGCCTGAGGACTGCCAGAGAGGAGGGACACTTTCGCGAAATAGCTTCAGGCTCAAGTCCCATGGTCTCGTTTATTGAGCCCCAGGGGACGTTCGTTACAGAGCTGCATTCTTAGAGTCAGGTTACTTCGGCAAGCCGGATGAGTCACTGAATGTCCAAACTAAATTGTCAATACACCCACACACCCACATCTTGTCCGTGTAGAGTATAATACAAAACTTAACCTCACTGTAGCAGGCTTTGAACCTTCAGTTTGGATCTTGGACACTTATGGGCTCTGCGCGATCATACACCCTTGGTAGAACGGAAGCTTTGCGCCGCACGGTTTTGAACTGATGCCCAGAAGTTCAACATACAAGCTCAGGAACCGCTACGAGTTTTTTTTTGGTGTGTGTGTGTGTGAGTTGGCCCCCATGCCTTATTCTAGTTCCATTGTCCCAAACCGCCCAATAAACCTCGGCCATCCTGGGGCCCGACTTTCACTCCCATGTCTGAGGCTTTGACTCTAAATCTGCGAAGCCCCAAACCCAAAAGACTGAGGCGGGAATTGCATGAGTTTTCCGTCGGGGCCCAGTTGTGGCAGGGCGAGCAGTGTCAACTGCCAGCGGTTTTCACTCATGAATTCGGAGGAACTCGCTCGGGACAGGGTGCCAGGCCGATCCGGGTCAAGCACCATCCTTCAAGAGTGCGATGTTGAAGCGCTCAGAAGAATCGTACTGACACTGTCTGCGACCACGTCAACAAGAGCCTCTGGCTCCCTTACAATTCTGAGCACCAAGCCAACGCATCAATCCCACATCTGGCCCACATAATTACACCATACACAGCCCATGGACTATCGACTCTAACTAAACCTCAAAATCCATTGATCTCTTACATGAGCACCTCAAAGGATGAGATACGCGCTCGGGCGCTTATTCCAGGAAGAGGCCCGGCCACTGTAGCGTTAGTTTTCGCGACAATCCGGGTTTTGCTGAACTTACAGCGGTCTTGCCCTGGTGGTTATACGGAGCATCCCGATATTTGGGGTCTCTATCATGCAGGTACATAGTAGTAGTCTCTGAAGTTGCGATTTGGGCAGGGTCTACACGGCTTTCTCCGGCTTGTCAAGACAACCATCTGGAGCAAGGCTGTCGAGTATTTCTCGGTGTCGGTTTGTCGGCTATTTGGAAATTCTTTGTCGCAGTGGCTGTTGCAAGCTCGAAGGTCGCTTCTTCTTGCCCGCGGGTGCATCTTTTTAGAGTAGCCTTAGGAGGACATGAAACATCAAGCGTTTCAACTTCATGCTGGAGGGCTTGTGGAAGAAATGACTTCGATGCCCGCTACGCCGCTACGCGCTGATATGCAACCTCCGAAACCTGGAGATGAACCTTCTGCAAGCAGTGTTCGTCCATTGCGATTTGGAGTTACAAGCTTTTTCGTTGTTTCCCTTGCTTTCGAGCTTTGTGACGTCGTCAGCAGCATGCCTGGGTGAACTCAAGTCGAGCATGCTTTGAGAGGTTTGTTCGTAGCTGATTGCAATGGTACCCTCCGAGCCTCAACGACATACCTTGCTGATCTCAGCCAGTCTCGCAAAGTTGACCAGACAAGATTCTTTTGTGTCAGATTCTAGCTTGGGTTGGCATTGTCAAGGTTGTTGATGAAACCACTGTCCCAGCACGTCAACCGTGCCGGATTCCTCCCTTCCTCTTTGCCAGCCTTCCCCACTCCCTCGATACTCCATCAACAAAGCCCAGCTGACGGGAATCTGGCGTGTCCGGCTTGTCATTCGTCATCCTCATATTTGCACTACTTAGAGGCGGCTGTTGGCGCTTCAGTCGTCGTTTTCGGACCTTATATGACTGCACCCACAAGTCCTACCCAGAACCCTCCGCAAACCTTCCGTCCAAGATTTGTCATCCTTCAGGTAACAACACATCTTGCTTTGCACCGCTGTTGCTGGAGGCATCGACTTTCAGGAGTGGAAGGACCTCGCCGATGAGATGAAAAGAGGCGGGGACTTCAGGGTTTGGGGTTAGCGGACTTGTGACCTCTTCCGCTTCTAGCTTTCCTGCATCCACCCAATCAAAGACCTGTCGTAGCCATCTAGGCTCTTACCTTGCTTGGATCCTAAGAAGGTCTGCGGGGTGTAGCATCTTCTCGCTTGTCGTCTTGGGACTGGGGGCCGGCTTTTCTTAGTTATGAATGAAGGCGACGCCACCTTGACTCCATTGACACTTTCGAGCTTCGGGGTCTGGAGCAGGCTTACACAGCCTGGGCATCACCGCGCTCGCTTCGGCCTCAGCATGCTGTGGTCTGTTTGATCTGTGGCTGCCTTGACGTGAGTCGGGGAACAAAGCTAAACGTCGATGGAGTGCATTCAGCCTCGTGAAATGTGAAACTTCAGATCATGCAGAAAGTGAAAGGTGCACGTGGTCAGCATCCGTCCAAGCGATGTTTTGTTGAATGCGCTTTGTCAGCCTCGACGGTGAAAAGCTGTTCGTTTTGAACCTGGCACACCCCCAGTAGAAAGATTGAGCGCCCCCTCCGTTTGTAGGTATCGGAGACTTGTTTCACAAAGAAACACCCGTTCAGCTCTCGACAAGGCGGGCAGTTTTTGTTACGGGGCAAGCTTCGAAACCCTACCCTCTCAAAATGGTGCTGGACAGCGCAGGAGCCATTCCCTACATTCAGCCTTGGCTGTGGGGTGAAGGGTTGTCAGTCGTATCCTAGAAATCACATCTTCTTTTTCCGATTCTAGGCCTCAAACACCGTGAAATCCCTGAAATTGGAACTCCAGGAGCTGAGGATGTACAGGTTTTCTCTCGATATAGTTTGGAGATGCAGAAGTTTGCGGTCTTTGGGTTCAGACCTTGGCGGTATTCACGTTTCGGGCTTGGACGTCTTCACTGCATAGGGCTGGGGGCCGCGAACCTCCACCCTAGGCCCAAAACGTCCCTAAACCCGAAACCCCGCTTCCCACCATTGTCAACCACCGAGACTCAGGCCGTTGAGCCTTCGTCGTGACGTTAGCAATTTCCCAAAGCGGAGACGGCAGAGACTGAGGCGGATACTGGCCCGCGCTTCAGGTGTACTCTCCGAAGTAGCGAAAGAAACCAGCTGAGCAAAAGAAGCAATTACATCGGAGGCTTCAGCATATAAGTGTCTAGAGCCCATGTACGGGGGCTTATCGTTTAGTGTAGGTTTTCGTGTGGACCTTGAAGCAGCTGAATGTCCCAAACCCCAAGACTGCGCGCTGTAGGAGTCGCATGTTTATCTAGTTAAGGAAGTATGCTGTGTATGTATGCATGCATGTATATGTATACTATATATGTAAATATGTATATTATATATACATACATACATACATATGTATATATGCGAATTTTTATGTATGTGTATATAATATAAACATGTACATACATATGTATATATACATATGCATGCACATCTTCACACGTGATAGGTCTGTTGGGTTTAAGATTTTGGACGTCGGATTTGTAGTCCGGCAAGTCCTGCGTCCTGATGCAGCATGAAGTCAGGCGCTGTGGAATGTCAGGAGCCACTTGCAGCCAAAGTCGCTTCTGTGAGATTCAAGGTTCAACCTCAGGGATATGCAGTTTTCCTCCCGCCGATTCCGGCAGCAGTGAAAAATCGTGGTGTCGCGTTCCTTTACATGTATGCACTTGTGTGTAGTTAATGACAACCCAACATTTATGTCAGCATCGAGTATCCACGAAATTCGTCACGGAAGTTGAGGGAAGTCACCGAAACAGTGAAGTGACGTTCAGTGGCCAGACGGGGCAAAGTCTTGCCTAAGTTAGGCATTGGAGGAGCACAAAGGACAACACAAGCACGCAGGAGACAGACACACGCGCACAAACAGACGATGCCGGGCATATTCATGCTAGAGTTAGAGACTTGTTCCACATTGAAGAAGACTTCTCTGAGCGTTCGGGTTGACATAGCAGGTGCTGAAAACGGAACCCAGTGTAGCCTTTTATGCTTTCCCTTAGCTTGTAGATGACAGCTCCCGGATTTGGGCTGCTTGCTTGGTTACACCCTGCCGTAAGCAAGCATAATTTTCCTTGACGTTATGTAATTATGTAGTCTGAAGGCGGCCTGAAAGCACAGATTAGTATATAGCTCATGGTGATAGATCCCACGTCTTGAGTCGGTTTAGGCTAGTGCACGGAGGACGCTCTCCTAACCATGAGCCCTCTGCCCATCACAGTTGGGAATCTGGCTGTCGGAGTTTACCTTAACGCACAACAACCTACCTTTTTGAGGACATACAGAAGGGAATGACATACAGAAGGGAATTGAATTAAGGAGCCCTGAACATGCAAGTTGTTTCTGGTTTGGTCACGGATATAGGCTTCGAAAAGATTTGGCATTCAACAGGTAACTGGGTTTAGGGTTCATCAATAAAAGAGATTAGGGCATGGTGTTGTTATGCTGCACGCTCTTAGGATCAGGCTCGGTTGGTAGCAGGGTGGGGTCATAATTGATTACTGCCGTCGTTGCATATACTTGCTTATAGGCATCAAAGTGCAGCTGAAGTTTGTTCTGCGTTTGGGTTCATAGCCCTTCCAGACTCAGAAGCTCACTGAAATACGGATCCCGTTCGAAAGAAGCACTATCTGTTGAACAGCCTGCAGGCGTGTCTTGCGCATGGACATAGTAGAGCTTGGGGATGGGTCTCGGACCCAAGTGTTTGTTCTCCTGTCAACCTTGGATGCTGGCCAGCCGGAAGCCACAAGCCCTGACGCCCCTCGAAGGACAACCGATGGGTGATCTCCCCGAAGATTGAGCATGGGGTCGACTTGCTGATGCAGGCAGTTTAGGGCTTGAAAACGTAGCCAATGTAGTCAGTTTAGGGTTTGTGAGGCTTGAACCTTCGTGTTTTGTGGGTCCTGGGGTGCTGACTAGAGGTTGGGGCTTCAGTGTTTCATGGTGTAGGCTTTGCATGTTTGTCAGACCACTGGTGAACCTGCGCTCTAAATCCGCAGTCACTGCGGTCCTCAAATTGCCTGTAGCCAAAAAAACACTTACTCGTGCTTGTATCTTTCTCTTTCTATGGGAGGGTAAACAGGAGCCATTCAAGGCATGCAGGTGTTTCGGACTACAGATGGCTACAGGAAGTGGAACCTGAGCCCCAAACACTCTAAGCGGTAAGCCCACAGCCAGAATGCTGCTTTGAACCCCGTAGCCTTAGCCATGTGAGCTGGATCCTTCACACAACGGCTTCAGCTTTTTGCCAGAGACACAGAAGGCTACACCCAAGCTCATGTCTGAGACTTGCTGTTCAGGTTAGCAGGGCTTCAAGGATTAACGATTGAGTTGTCACCATGTCTCAATCTTTATGCGCAGGATGGAAGCCATCTTGCACTGACGTACACACCGGTGTTGGGGGATTCATCTCAGTGCCACAGAAAACATGCAGCTATTGTGAGGCTGTTACACGTAGCTTGAGGCTTCGCTTGTCACTGTGCCGGCGGATTCGAGCACAGACTCCAAAATTGGCTCCCAGCTCCATGCAACTGTAGTGTCTGTGGTGGCCAAAGTTTGAGCATGAAAGTTTGCCTGTAAAACCAAGCTCCTATGGCCCTGAACCCCATTACCCCAAGCCCTAGGGCCCTAAACATAAACCGGCCAAGCTGGTTAACCGAATACTACATTGGAGAGTGGAGATCTAGATTTCAATACCCCATTCCCTACACCCTATAGGCTGCACCAAGACCCGCTTGGGGATCATCCCGAAGATCGAAACCAGGCACAGCAAGGCGAGATGATGGGCTGCGCCTTCCAGTTGCCCGGCACTGTATCAGGGACTTAACTCGGTGGTGCGTTTTGTAGGATCACCTTTGACGGTAATTTCTGGGAATCCATCTGTTCAACTCCACAGCTTCCTAACCGTCCCCGTTCCACTGCTACTTCTCTTACATCAATGGCCCATGACCTTCTAGGCTAATTACTTAAACTACAAGATCCACCTGCCCCAGGGATTACTCGAATTAGCAGAACTATGGAGTCAGTGAAGGCCTTAAGTGTGCCAATGTGCGCGAGAGAGAGAGAGAGATATGCAGAGAACCAATTTTTTGGCGTGTGTGTGTGTGTGCATCAAGTTGCGTAGGGAGTTTAAAAGTTTTTTTTTCAGATGTTCGGGGCTTTGGTGACGGATTTGCGTTTATGCTTCGCCACGGTCCCGGCAAAGGCAAACCGATGCTGCAAGTAGCTGCTAAGTAGCTCACGAGAACCTTGAAACTTCCCAAAACTAGTAACTGGCAACCATTAAGTATTGCAAATAGCCCAGAATCGCAAAAGCAAAACATATATTCCGAACAGAGTCAGCTTCCAATCCTCATGCCCGAGATTCTAGTGTAGCTCACACATTGCGAACAGCTGCAATATCTTGCATTCAGGTGGGTATGGGTATCTCAAACCCTACCCTAACCCGAAACCACAACGAAGAGCGCCCCTCAGGTATGTGGACGAGCCTTGGCAGGAGCTGGTTGAAAACCGCTGGTGCAGCAACTCGCATGCGCAGGCCGCGATGCTTCGTGGCACCAACCGGGGGTGTAGGTGTTTCGATGAAGGTGTGTCTCGATACCGGAAACCTTTCACGCTAAAGCCAAAACCCCGAGAGGTCATAGAGCTTGACAAGGTATCGTACGGAATCATTTTGACAGTCCTGCTGGGCGTTGTCGTGCTAGCAAACAAAGGCAGCACGCATGCTAGGTCCTCTACAGGTGAAATCCCAAAGCAAGCGGATCAGCAGCAATGGTTACAATTGCTGGGGTTGGTTGGGGCTTGACGAAAGCTATCAGAATATTCATGAGCCAAGCTACCAACCACACTTGTTACCTTCACAACAGCTGACAGCACCGGGCAGGTTTTCAGTATGGGCATTCGAACGGATGTCTTCATATCATTCTACACGAGGTATTCACTTTGTACTTCAACCCTGCAGCCCCGAAGAATACAGGAATGAGGATGTGCAATTAGTAAATAAGAACAAAACTGGACATAACACAAACACACACACACACAAACCAGCTCATTGCTGGTCTTGCGATTGGACTGCGGTTGAAACTGTGGTTGCCGACGATGGTTTTCAAGCTGGCTGTCATCGTTGTGTTGTAACCTCTAGCCGAGTGGGAATTCTTGCTTCCACAGGCCCACTTGCCGAATACAAGTCAGGGACAGGGTTTAGAGTTCAGTGCTTTCGGACTTTAGGGTAGGGTTCTGGGTTTTTGGGTGTGGAACGAGATTGCGGTGTTACAACCTGGGAAGCCGAAAGTCTGTACCAGCTCATGGGCCTCAAGTGAGTACAAGCCCAACACCTTAGTCGCCAGACTCCAAATGCTTTGCCTCGAAGCCCTGCTCTCCACACCTTGAGCCTTGAGCAGAACGGTGGATCCAATCCCCAATCCTTGCACTAGCCTCTCACACTCGATCTTCAGCATGGATCTTCACCCCCAGACACAAGTTCTGGATCCCAACCCTAGACCACAGACCCTAAACCGCGCCAGGCCCGATAGATAGAGAGTTAGATAGATAGATAGATGGGTAGGTACCGGCTAGGTAGACAGACAAATAGATAGATTGATGGATGGACAGACACAGAGAGAGAGAGAGAGATGACAGGGTGGAGAGATTGTGAGATAAGATGGTGGGATGGGGAGAAAGGCAGAAAGGGGATAGAGAGATACTGGGAGCGGCAGATAGGGAGATAGAGAGATGGAGAGACGTGGAAAGGAAGATGGGGAGATATGAGGATAGAGAGATAGAGACAGAGACAGGGAACGAACGATAGATAGATAGATAGATAAATCGACAGAAACATAGTCATATAGATAGATAGATAGGCACATAGATCGTCAGATTGCGGACGAGGTAGATAGATACATAGATAGACACATAGCTAGAGAGAGAACTGGATAGATACACAGATGGGTGGATGGATGGATGGATGGATGGATGGTTGGATGGTTGGATGGGTGGATATCCGGGTAAAGAGACAGATTGATGGCCATATATAGTTCACATGTAGGTAGATAAATTGCAAATAGGTAGACATACAGATAGGTGGATAAATAGAAAGTTGGGCAGATAAATAGATAGATAGATAGAGAGGTCGGGAGATAGGTAGACAGCTCGGAAAAAAGTCGATCAAAAGGTTTACACACGCTTGCATACATTCATACATACATACTCTCAATGCAGTTGCATGTATGTCTGTGTGTCTGTGGGTGTGTCTGTGGGTATGTCCGTCTGTCTGTCTGTCTGTCTGTCTGTGTGTCTGTCTGTCTGTCTGTCTGTCTGTGTCTGTCTGTCTGTGTCTGTCTGTGTCTGTCTCTGTCTGTCTGTGTCTGTCTGTCTGTGTCTGTCTGTCTGTGTCTGTCTGTCTGTGTCTGTCTGTCTGTGTCTGTCTGTCTGTGTCTGTCTGTCTGTGTCT
>BGNK01000446.1:184607-247750 GCA_003297005.1 Symbiodinium sp. clade A Y106
CCTGGCCTGGCCTGGCCTGGCCTGGCCTGGCCTGGCCTGGCCTGGCCTGGCCTGGCCTGGCCTGGCCTGGCCTGGCCTGGCCTGGCCTGTCCTGTCCTGTCCTGTCCGTCCTGTCCGTCGGTCTGTCTGTCTGTCTGTCTGTGTGTCTGTGTGTCGGTGTGTCGGTGTGTCTGTGTATGTCTGTATGCATGTGTGTGTATATATATATATATGTGTATGTTTACGTGTATGTGCACGTATAAGCATATGTTTATGCATATGTATACGTACATAGGTCTGTTCTATGCATGTGTAACATATATAAATATATGCTTATATGTAGTGTGCTCTTTATGTACAGCCACCTTTCTTCGCAAGCGGCCAGGCGACCCCACTGGTGAAAGCCAAGGCCTCAGTGTTATCATGGCTGGTCAGTACACACTCATATGAATGTATATAGACAGATATAGGTATCACCGGCACAGGAGATGAGTTTATCGCTAGTAGTCGATTTGGAAATTTGGGTTATCATCACATTCGCTGCGATCGTTAATATGTACATTGCTAAATGGGCTGCTGCTGTTAACACACAAGTGAAAAGCCCAGGGAACGCGAAGGTTATTCTGGTTCAGGATTTAGGGTTTATCCGAGTTTGGGGGTGTAGAGTTCAGGCTTTGTTTCTAAATGGTGTGTCCGTCTTAACCTGACAGCTTTTCTGTGTGACCGTCATCCTGGAGCTTTTCGAGAAATCCCACAGCCTGCGGTATCTGAGCAAAAGTTGGAAACTCATTGTCCCCATGCCCCCAAATTCCAAAAGCAAACTTGTTATAGCATAGGGAATATCGCACTGGTCATTGCGCGGAGATTTTGCTTACACTTTCCAACGAGAGAGCATGCCTGACTCAGCTGGAATCCATGGTGGACATCAGGCGCAATCCTCATCCGCGCCTGCAGCAGGCAGGACCGTGACGACCGATGTTTGTTTTGTTCACTTGGTTGCATACGGGCAATACCCAATAGCATGTTAGTCTGTATGTACAGCCGCTCTCGTTCTTATTGCGTTTGTAAAGTATGACTACGAATATTGCTGCTGGTTTGATGTTGTTGACTTCAGGCCTCGTTGTTGGTTTCATGTAAGCGTACTAGCTGCCTGCCTGCTGCCTGCGTACCTGCCCCGCCGCCCATCCACCAATCGACATACCTGCCTGTCTTTGCCTCCCCCCCGCCCTGCCTACCTACCTACCAGCTTTGTACCTAATACCTGCCTATCTGCCTACCTAACTCCTTGCCTTCAAACACGGGGATAGTACCGATGTTTCGCAGTATGGTGTTGGTATCGAAGAAGTTTGTGCCAAGTGTAGCTGAGATCATTCCTGCCGAGAATTAACTCTTTGTCATGTTTCATCGACACTAGCCAAAACATCTGGTGTGCGCGGCACATGTATCGCTACGGTCACAATTATATTGCACGGCTGAAGACCCTTTCGAACTTAGTTGTTGACACCTCATTCTGAAGTTTCACTGATGGGCAAAAGGCTGAATCAAATTGGGACATTATGGCTTCAAGCGGAGCCGTAGACCCCAACACGTCCAGCCGCAAACCTTGGGGCCTAGGAGTAGTACATCTAGTTGAAGGCAAGACCGGAGACCATTCTGCAAGATCAGTCGTGAGATAACTAAGATGAGGGGTCTATCCCCGGACGATGTGCTTGAACAGATCACGGCAGCTTTCACGAATGTAGCTTGACCCCCTACCCAGAATATCAGCTAATGCCCAACCATGTAATCCTTTCTGCGCTGTAGGGCTGTGGAACCTAGGCACGCTCTCAAGTTTTAACATTAAGCTTGAGTAAAGTGTTAGATTGATTGTTGACGTTCCTGCAACTCTTCTTGGATTTGGGGCCATTATTAATTATAGGAAACCGTGAAGCCTGCTAGAAGAAACATGACATCTCTACACTAGCAAGACGAGGCTCCCTTTCCGGAATCCTAAGCACGAAATCCTAAATCTTGTATTTCCATGATAACGGACGCTCAGAATTCTACAGGACCGGAAAACACGCTATAAAAAAACACACACACACAAACAAACACGCACACACACACAGATGCACACACACAGAAATAGACATAGACATAGACAACGACATAGACATAGACATAGATAGACATACATATATATATATAGAGTGTATATATATATATATGTATATACAGCTTCGTTAGCATATTTGATTATTTGGTTGCTTCTTATTACGTACCAGAAACTTGACAACAGCAAAACGCACAGAAATACAACCAACAAAAATGCAATGCGGCTCCAGGCGCTTTGCCCTTGCCCTCGCGCAGCAAGCGCGGGGCACCCGTCGGGTCTGTGGCCGCCTCGCTTCCCGTTGGATGCCCAGGTTTACTATTATAGTCTATGGCATAGGCCAGAACGTTGCTTTTAAAAGCCAAGGGTCCATGTATAGTCGGTTTTGTTTATATATAGGGTGTTTTTTGTACATCCCCAAAAAGTGAAATACTACGCACCATTCACATCCAGAAGGAATCAACCCTGACGACCACGACCACCACGACGATCACGACAACAAAGGCATCCACGACAACCAAGACGGAGAGGACCACGGCACTACCAGGATGGCCGGGATGACCAGGACAACCAGGACGACCGCGAGTGCCACGACGACCAGAACCATCAGGTCACGACGACCACGACCACGACGACCAGGACCACCAGGTGGTACGGGTGTTTAAGGTAGAAGGGTAGTGTGGCTGCGGTTTGAAGCTCCTGGCGCAGGCTAGCTTGTGTTCCTGTCAGTGATTGAGTTTTGATGTCTGTTGTCCCTTCGCGCTTGCACAACCTCGTTCCAAATTAAACCCTGCCGACAGGGCGTCTTTGGTTATCTGGGCTTCACATCAACTGCGTTCATGGCAGTAAGCCCTTCATGGCTCAGGTGACGGCAGCGCCGCAGCCTGCGAACCCGGCCGTTTTGATTGGGTCGGGTTGGCGCTGCTGCTTTTTGTTTCTTGAGTTTGTTGTCTGGGTTTGTCCAAGACTGTTAGGATCTGAGGTGTAGATTACGATTCGACAAGAAGCTTAGGGTGCTTCCGGTGTTTTACAACACAATGCCCACTGTTTCGCAACTAGAATTGGGCAGTTTGCCCGAGTGGTGTACATCAGGATCGCTGCTCGCTGCATGCCAGTATGTACATGAAGCAAGCGAGAATATGCTATTGCTAGTGCAAACGATCACGCTGCAATGTTTGTCTGCACATCTCAGGAAGATTCCGGGACAGCCGCGGCAAACCTGGAGCGCACTTTGAACCAATACATAGAGAATCCCACATGAGATGGCCCTAGAAGTTTATGGCAAGCCCGCCAATCCATCGCTACAACTGGCTCAGTTCAATGAGGCCGGAGTGTATACATCCGATATCAACTCCTTCCACCACGACCGCCGCTCCTGTTGCGGTTGCTCCAATGTTGTATTTCTACTAGTACTACGATTACTGGTACGAGGACGACGACTACTACTGCTGCTGCCGCTACCGCTACGGCTACTGCTACTGCTACTGCTATTGCTCCTCCTACTCCTCCTGCGCCTCCTACTCATTCTCCCACTCGTACTCCTACTACTACTACTACCACCACCACTACTACGAATTACTCTACTACTACTACTACTACTGCTACTACCACTACTACCACAACGACTACCACGACGACGACGACGACGACTACTACTACTACTACGACTACGACTACGACTACTACTACTACTACTAGTCCTACTACTACTTACTCCACTATTGGTGCGTCTGGTACTAGTCGTGCTACTAGTAGTTCGTCTACTAGTAATAACAGTAGTACTGTTATACTACCAACACTATCAGTTTTATGCATATATCTAACTAACACGGCTGCTCCACAACTGAAAGCATTACTGCTAGTAGCAGCAAAATTTTCTGCGTTCCCAAGGGAGCAAGGCAAAACGAATTTGTGGGCAGTTCAAAGAGAGCCTTGCACTTGCTGCATGCCAGGGTTTACAGACATTTGGAATATAGGCTGGAGATCTGCTGTATTTGGGACGGGGGACTTCTGTGAGATACGGGCTCTTACCTCGAATCGTCAACCACAGGCCATCACAGGCCTCCACCCTGACACTGAACAAACTTGGCATCCAAAAGCCAGGCAAGCTCCGAGGAGGCAGTTGCAAAGCAGCTGCAGGTCGTGTTCAGCTGGGTTTGGGACTGTGCCGGGTTGATAAGCGAGGGGTCTTCCAATCAGTTTGGTGAGGCACCTTAAAATGCTGGTGACACAGTGCGGGAATCCCCCTGCACTCGAATTACGGGCCCGCAACACCTTGACCGCTCTGAACTTACGGGGTTTACAGGTCTTGTGGTTTAGAGGTCTTGTGGGTTTTAGGGGTTCGGGTTTCGGAGGAGTTGGTTCTGCAGGGTGAGGCGTTTTTTAGTCAATGCATTTATTGAGTTGCATGGTTCACATTGTCGTTTAAGCGGGTTTGAGGCTTCTGTTCCGAGTCCGAGATGAATCCCTTGAACTGCGGCTGCAGGCTCCCTTCACGGTCGACACCGTGCACGTGAAAGGTGCCCTGGATGTGTTTTTAAAGGTTTAGGGTTCCAGATCCACGGTGAATGGAATAAGCGGCGTTCAGTTCCAATTTCCGAGGTTGTCTCCTTATCTTCACATTGCAAACACAGCACAGTTTTGGGTCATAATCAAATATAACATCAACTTTAGATTTCGGCTCGAATTTCGGAAAGTTGGGTAACGTGCAAACTCCATCATGTGCTAGCCCCAACAGGGTCAGTCTGGAAATGAAAAGATATTCTATAGAGGCGTATATAACTCAAGTTAGAATGTGGTGGTGCGCAATCACCCCTAACCTTGAGCCGAACTCCGAATCCAGAAGTTCTTAAGCTTCGAACCAAACCCAAACAGGTCAGGGCTTGGGACGTAGGCAAGAGAGGCCGGGGCTTTACGCAGCCGAATGCTTGCAATATTAATCTCGAAACCTTTGAATCCCAAGAACACTCGTTGCTTCAAGCGTTTTGGAGTGTATTCAGTAGGCATTTGCCCATGAAACCTGTCGCCCCCATGCCCTTAAACACTTGGTCTTTACCCAAGCCCCACGGAAACGCATGGGATTTACACTCTTCGCCCGGACCGCAACTCGGCTAGTCAGGTACGTGACAATGAAGGATTTCGTTTGGGAGCTACCCTGGGGCTCCTAAGGAATGTTTGTGAGTGTCTTTGTCTTTGGATGCCCTCTTGAGGAGTTAAGTCGAAAGACAGTCCTACTTCAGGTGGATTCAAGAACCCTTCACTGAACACGGTCTTCTACCTGGATCCGCACTTGCAGATAGGCCAGGCTTCTGAGAAGCCGGCAGTTCGTGGCGCTCAGGGCTCGGGGCTTGTTTAGGATGTGAGAGTTTTGCATGGTTCAGAGGCAGCTACGCAGTGATTGGCTCCAATTGCTTGTTTGGGTGCAAAAGGGTTTGTATCCACATAAAGTTCCTTCCGACAACACTCGGAAGACAGTCCTCACAGTGTTTACGTGGTAGATTTGCGCGGGTGAGTGGATCACGTGGCTGTCGTCGCTCAGCTTTGAAACCTTCGCCGGCCGTTCTGAACTGAACTATAATTACATATATATATATGTATGTATGTATGTATGTATGCATGGCTACATGCAAGTATGGACATATACTCTATATATATATATATACATATGCTTCTATGATAAAAAGGACTGAGCGGCATATCATTACGGTATGGTCTTGTCTGAAATACCATCATGTCCGTTCAACAAGCGATTGTAGAGGACTGCAGTGCATTTATCGCTAGCACGACAAAACCCGGGACTCGCTTGGGGCAGTTCGACACAGCCCCAGCATCTTGGGTTTAGGATGATTGTCAGCACGTAGCTAGATGGTTAGATTTCGGGTCTCATGTTGGATACCGACCTGGGTAAGCGTATCCCTTTTATTGTCTGCAGGCCAAGATGTGAACCCTAATATTTAGAGATCCCAACCGCCTGTACATCGCCAGGATGCTAACCCTTCACTTCCGTGTGTTGATCTCTACAGTGACGCTGTTTTGATAAGTGCAGGGTGGCCAGACCGCCAAGGCCAAGGAGGTAGTCCAAAAGTCTTGTTTGATTTGTTCAGCATGCTTAAAAAACCACAGCCTCGCCAGTCTAAATAGACTTGGCGACCCGGACCGATCGCCACGGACGTAGTCTATAATGTCTGTTCAGATACTGAGAGCAATACACATGTCTAAACATCGTTACCGTATAAGGCGCCAAGGACCACCTTAGTTCCGCGGTTGTAGGGCCCAGGGAGTCTAGTTGGGCTTTGATGGGAAATCTAACACTGAAGAATTAAGCCCGTGTGTTCTTGGTGAGCCAGGTTTGTGTTCGGTGTTCCAAACAATACACTTGTTGTTTCTTGTCTGTGAGGCTTAATGACTGAAAGTTTGCGTCCTACATCTGGCGCTACAGCCCTAAACTCGTACCAATTGCATATTGCTCTGTTGGTGTCGGTGGGATTTTCTTCGGTCTTCAGGCAGTCGCGCGACCTATTGGGATGACAGCAGACGGTGGTTCATGTACTACCAGGCTCAGGGACCTTCAAGGGTTCATGCAGTTAGCTGTTTATGGTTTATTTCAAGTTCAGGGTTCGCGCAGGGTGCATGTAGGGTTTAGGCCTGAAGGTTGAGACATTGAGGCTTTGATGTTAGGGATTTAGAAGCGGGGTGGACTGTTCTTGGGAAGGTTTCCCTTTCGACCCTAAGTGCACCGGCAGACAGGGACCTAGCTGCCTAGCTTAGAACATGTGAAATGCATGTTTTTCTGCCTGCTTGTGTTATATTGTTGCATTGCTTCGCTGCACTTTGCGAGCAGATGCGAACAGATTGTCATGAGTATCTGTCGTTGGAATTGCGATGTCACGCCTGCATGAACAAAAGAGGAGTTATACGGTTGCATCATCGGGTCAGTCCACGCGCTAGCCGCACGTGGAGCAGTAGTTCAGTGAGCGTGTTCTACACTTGCTTGTGCATGTTTGATTCATTGTCTCTACCGTGCATGTACCAAAGTTAGGTTCATCGAAGTACAAGAACTTACTAATGGTTACTAATGTCCTCGTTCGGGTCACCATCAAGACTAGTTGCACTGGCGATCTTGGCATTCTCTCGTCTGGTTACCTTTAACCCTCAACCCAAAAGCCACTGCGTTAACCCGAAGCGGTGAGCTCTCGAACCTCGTCGTTCGGCGTCCGAGCTTTCCTGCAGCGGTCTTGCACACCAACACCCTGTGGCAATCTGTTGCGAAGCCTCTTCTGTGCTCCTGGGAACCTATGTGCAGCGGTAGTGTTTGTGTTGATTCATAGCAGTGGAGTCCCTAACTGCCGTTTGCATACCTGGCTCTGGCCTCTCAGGCCCCGATGAAACGATGGGCCATCAGCATCCGGGATGCCTCAACAGGCAGTGCCGGTACAAATATAGAGAGGTGGGTGAGCGAGGGAATGAGTCAGCTTGGATGTGTTTTCTTCGAAGCCTCAGGCAGCCACAAATGTTGTTAAAGCGTTTTGTGCACGCTTTCATGTGTGCATTTAAGCAAGCAGTGTGTGCATGTATGTGTTGTATTGTACTGTACTGTATTGCACAGTAATGTATTGTATTGAATTGTATGTATGTATGTATGTATGTAGGTATGTCTGTACGTATGTATGTATGTATGTGTATGAATGTAGACACATACATCCACATGTATATGTGTATACCGTTATGCTCGATATACGTATGTATGTGTACGTATCCACACACACACACGCATATGCATGTATGCATGTATATGTTCTAAATGTACATATATATATATACACAATATGTCAATACATATTTGCCAATGTTTCCGTTAATATTCTTTGCCCGTCTTATTATTCTACACAGCAATTATTTTGCCCTCTGCGTGCGTGATTCAGTCGCTTGCTGAGTGCATTTTCACGACTTTGAATGGCTGCTTCTGATTCTCGTTTATACGGTTAGGGCTTCATAAGACTTTGTGGCACCATGGGTCTAGCAAACCCGCCACAGTCTGAAACCCAGTTTTTGGGTTGAGGGTGTTGGCTTCAAGGTGCCGGGTTCAAGCTGTGTATGTACCGTTCAGGTTTCAGGGGTCGCTGGTTCGGGGCCACCTCTCACGACTCATGGGCATAAGCTGCCTCATAAGGACAGCCACGAACAGCAGGCATGCTAGTGCGTATAGTGCTTGGGGTTTCAATACATGTGTTCTGCACGCTGGTCAACATGTATTGTGCGTTGATGGCACGCGAGCCCGATTGCTGCCAGAAGCTGGCCATTGCTTTACTGACTTGTTTTATGATCTGGAGTCGTAGTGCAGTTAGTTCATATGGTCTCCACCCCTATTCGTACTAATGAAGACGATCATGATGGTGATTAATGGTGATTGTTTGATTCATTAAAGCTGCCGAACTTGCTTGTTATTACCATCGGCCATGGAGCCCTCGACGAAGAGGGCCAAGCTGGGACACGATGGTGGCATTGAGCTGCATGAGGTCCAGTGTCATGAGGATGTGAGGGATTTACTTAGGTGGATGGGGCATGGTGGCCTGATCCACGTGACGCTGGCGATGAGCCAAGACATCGGATTTAACTGGCAAAGCTTGCATCCCAAGATAGCAGTGCAGCTATTCTTCCAGAGATATTGTGGCCTCAAGATGGGGATGGAGGCTCAATATGAGTACATTTGCGACGCAGTGGCATGGCCCGAAGCGGGATACATCGCAAGCCTGGTCACCAAAGGCTTTTACGATAGCTTCAGCTTGCGAGGAAAAGTTCGCCAGACGATCGCAGCTGCTGAAACCTTTGTAGCTCAGGTTTTCCTCAACCATCCCAGCATCATTGAGATAGCTTCAAGGTTGCCCCCGCCACTGCCAGATGTTCGACACCGGCTCCTGCTGACAAAGCCTCAGCGGGAAGCTTTGGCAGCAGCTGGCATGAATCTTGGTGGCTATTCGCTTTTGAGGTACTTGTGACTGTCGGGGCAAGAAATTTCAGGTCTTGGGCAGGAGTCTTGCTGAACTAGCAAAATGTCTGCAGAAGCAGCGGGTCTCATTTCCCGAAGTCAGCCCACACGGAAACAGATTCCATGCAGCTACATACTACCTGCCGCTTGAACCGAGATTCCCAAAAATCCTTGCCTTTGCAGCGTTGTGGGCAAGCAGATCCGGACTATCATCTTTAGGGGGTGTGGGTGGGTGAGGGGGAGGCGGGGGGGTGGGTCAGCGCCGGGGCAGGACCTGAGGTGGCGTTGCCGACGGTTGAACGAGAGCCAGACAGCATCATATTGAGCATAATCGCAAGCCTCCAAACTGCGGCAAAAACTCGCCAAGGAGCTGGGAGGCTCTGCAGGAAGACATGGTGCAGAAGGTGTATCTTGGATTCCAGTCCATGGGCTGCCGCAGCCAACTCTGGGATGCAAGTGCCGCTTAATTTGTGCATGCATATGCTGTAATATGGGTTTGGATATGAAAGTTTAGGGCTCCGGAAATTGCAGCAGCGATGCAATTTGCCCCTGCAGTTGGTAGTCTTGTACTGGGTCTTTCAGCGGGTATTGATGCTATGCTGACGGCAAGTAAGCATGGGCTCGGTCCTGAGGAGTTGCTAATGCACGCGTGGTGGTGTGAGCTGTTTCGGGTTTGCTTGCAGGGAGCTGTATGGGAAGGCCGCAGGTCCGAGCTGGCACCTCGCGAGGTCACCTGGACCTGAACAATCCAAGAGCCCACTGTGGTCCTAAAATGTATATTTAACCACGACTTGATTCCTTAACTTCCTTGATAGCAATCCTTTAAAATTCCTGGTGAGCTCCTAATCAATAGTCGGTGGCTGCCACATGTCACGCAGTTCGACATCGCGTCTTGCATGGCAAAAATGCAGGGGGTCTTTGTCAGATTTCCGTTGTTGGGGGGATATCAACCGATCTCAGTTACCCTACTGTACTATATCCGGGGATCCAGGGAGTATATTGTTGGCGTCCCGATTTTTTTCGAAGTCCGGAACACTCGATGATCTGCTTGTGAGGGGTCTCGTAGTGTTCCGTCGTGCCTCGGAGGGTTTGGAAGGCTTCTCAAAGGATTCTGGCAGCGCTTGCTGGGTTTCCTTGGGCTTACATCGGTTTCTGGCCCGATTGTGTGGGGTTGCAGCCGTCCATGGGCTTGAAGACTAGAAAGTGCGAGGGCTTTGGGGCCCTTGGGGCTTGACAACTGCAGGGTTTGCAAATCTCAGAGTAGGACACGTCATTTGAACAACGGGTTTGGCAAGGCTTGACTCCGGCAAGCAAGCACTACACAGACCTCGTGGTGAATTGTAGGGTCAACGGTCACCCCACATGTGTACTACGACCGAAGCCTTGCATCTGATAACTTACACTTCAAGCCTTGAGCTCCACTGTAATCATAATGTAGTAATGCTTTGTTGTCGTATGCACTTGGACTGGTGAGCATTTTGTCGATACAGGGTCTGGCCCAATGAAGCTACAAATACACGACACCTGCAACTTCAATTGCAGACCTTGTGACGACCCTAACGGCTCTAGAGTCCTCATGGGCTCAACTCATGTTCACCATGCTGTTGTGGGGTTCAGAATGACCTGTTCAAAATGCCGAAGGCTTACATGCTAAGCCCTACCCATCAAGTCTTGAAGCAGGTGAGGACATGCTTGAGAATGCGAAAGGTGGTGGCCTGCACGCGACCAAGTTCTTAAACGGCGACGAAGGTTAATGCGTTTCGAGTCTGAGGGTTTTCAGTCGTCTTTGGGCATATAAGACCGCTGTAAGGTTTCAGGGATATATGATATATGCGACTGGGCTCACAGTTTTTTGCGCTTGGGAGTTTCCGCTTTAGTTCTGGTGGGCCTCAAACACTCAAACGCTGTGCAACTTAAGCAATCTTAAGCATGAGAGTCTTACCACTGAGCTCTACCATGCGCGGGTTTCTCAAAGTCGTCCTTTCCGGATAATTAGTCAGGTATGAAGTGTAATATGAAGGGCTGCGTAGCAAGAAACACGTCTCCTTCGGGTTCCCTTTCATCAGCTGCCCAGTACCGAGTCCACTTGTTCAGATTCCTGTATTACGTGCTTTCGAGGCTCAGGGTTCAGAAAGGTGACAGCACTCCGGCTCTAGCACGTTGAGTGTGCGCGAGGGTTTGGTGAAGTGTGTCTAAGCTGTAGTGTTTGCTGTCGTTCTTTCGAGAACCTCCACATGCAAGTTTGCCAGAACCGACCTTCCCTACCAATCCTGCCGCGATGTCACATCTCATGATCAGCAATCAGAAACCGTAAACATCCGTAAACCCGTAGCTATGTCAGCTCTGGCAAACTTCTTGGCACGGTACCATGCAAACATGCAGGCGCATACACGCACACGCCTGAAAGGTCCCGTTTGGGAGTCACCGCGAAGACAGAATCCAACTCACGACGCGCTGAATCCTTCCACCCTTTGCACTACTGAACTTAGTTTTGCAGAATTTAAGAGTCTCTAAGGGTACCCGAAGTCCTAAGCTCCTAAAGCTTTAAAGCATTAAGCCCTGACTCTAATCCTCGGTAGGTGCGGCTTCGCTGTCGAGGCCCTCCGACTCTTTCTTGTGAGTTTTTGGGGGTCTATGGCTTCAGCGGTTGTCGGCTTCGAAAAAGGTTCAGACTCACTTCGCTGCCTTTGGGGTTGAGGGTTTGCGCTTCCATTAGTAGGGTTTGTTGAGGGTTTGCCGGGAGTCGGCCATGCGGCTTGCACTTGGTGGAAACCTGGTCTTCCAGAGGGTGTAGGGTACAAGGCGAAAGGTGAGGTTTCAGGGTTTTGGTGTTCCGGGTTCAGGAGATATCAGGGGATTAGTTGCGGGTTTCGACATTTGTGCACGCAGAATGCGAGAGTCGAAGCGAGAGCAGGAAGTAAAGGAGCAAGGAGGTACCCTAAGCGCTTGACCTCTGGACCCTAGCGCCACCATTTTAACCCAAACCTGACTGTATTTATGTAGAAGCTGGCATAGGGGTTCAGTCGAAGGTTACATGCCGTTGCTCGTTTCCTGTATTTGCACGAAGAGCAGCGAACAGGCAGGAAGGAAGGTTGAAGAACAGACTCAAGACTGGCAGACCTCAAGATATATGGACGTAGGGGTGCATGGGCTGGTGTGTTGTCAAAGGGTGCCATATTCGCCCAACGCATGCAAGGGGCACATTCCTGCAATTTACTCCGTCTGACAAACCGTCACAAATTAAGTTTAGTGCGAGTGTACATGTACATGTGTAGGTAGATGGATATGGGCACGTATAATATATATATATATATACTTATTTATTTATTTAGTTACTTTTTATTTATTTATACAGATGTGTGTAATTGTATATGTATGTGGATATGGATGTGGATGTGTATAGTGTGCATGTATATGCATGTGTTCATGCATGTGTTCACGCACATGTGTATGTAATTACATATATGTATATTATGTATTTGATGTATGCACGCATGTATGTATGTAACTGTATGCAACTTCATGTAATTGTGCCTAGGTATGCATGCATGCATGTATGTTTGCATGTACCTGTATGCATGCATGCATGCATGCAGTGATGTATGTATGTATGCATGCATGCATGTATGTATGTATGTGTGTACGCATGTAACTGTACGCATGTATGCATGTATGTATATATATATATATATATATAATACATACACACATGCATACCTGCATACACACACATATATGTGTTTGTGTATGTGGTAATTTCTAGACACGCGTTCATCTCTCTCCCTCTCTCTCTCTCTGTCGCTCTCTGTCTCTCTCGTTTTTCTTTTGCTCGCTTCTATATTTCTTTGTCGGCATATGCAGCACATGTACGGCATGGAGATGGACTGAAATCCATCGTCAGCTGCCTCACCCTGGACATCATCGCTGCTCTGCCGCAAGTCCCATCTCTTTGTTAGAAATCAAGACAGGCACAGCTCCCAGACAGCGATCAGGTGTGCTATGCTGTGCCTTCGCCCCCTCTCGTGCGCATAATACAGGCGCACTTCAACAAATTGCCTTCCGCAAATTAGACCCTTTGCAGACAAATTGGGATCAACACAATCAAAGGATCCGGTTGAAGGGCCCCGAGACAGGCCTCCGAATTTTAGAAAAGTGCAGGTGGACAAGAACAGGAACGCGTGGCAGGAGTTCTTCGACGAGAAGTGGGTGACAGCCAGGGGCTTGTCAGTGCGGCTAAGGCGCATGTTTCGGGTTTTGCAGGCTCGGTCTCCACTTTAATGAGTCTACACACATTGAGGACAGACACCCGGCTTAACTTCAAGCGCGAAACGCCACCACACCCAACACCTTGACCCCAGGCCGAAGCCTAAAGCCAAGAACGTAGTTGCGTAGGCATCGTTTTTTCCACAATAGCTGACAATTCAGAGGAAATCGGTGGAGGTCAAACGCATCCCGAAAGCTTGTAAGCCCGAAAAAACCTTAAACCCGCATCATGCGAGCGTAGATGCCACGACGACCACGGCGAACAAGATGCGACCACCCGGACCACGGGGACTGCGACCAGGACGACTGCGATCGCTTGGAGACCACCAGGAGACTACTCGGCCAGCACCGGGAGATTCGCGCAAGACCACCAGGACCACCAGCACCGCCAGCCTCAAACAGCGTTTGGGTAATGCCAAATCTTGAACGATTGGCAAGAGCCGAGAGCCCTATAGATGTGAAACACCGATCTACTAATGAGGTACACCTCCGCAAGGCGAAGCCCTGAACGCGGAGCTCTCAACCCTAAGCTCGAAACCACAAAACGCCCAAACCCCATATGGGGAGACCAGTGCGGATTCCAGGAAAAAGAAGCTACAACAAAGCACCCCGCATAAAGCTGGCCTTGGATTGTGAGGTGGAGATCGACATAAGAAAGCTTTGCACCGGGAAGCGGGCGCCTCCTGCCGGAACCTTGCACTTTGAAGCCATGTTTTGGTGCTGTAGGCTTGACGGGTTTTGGTGTTGAAAGTCCGGGGTACTCAGGTTTTGAAGGCCTGGGGTTATTGAGCCCATGTCATCACGAGCTAGGGATTCTGAGTTCGAGCAGGATATCGGGGATCAGGCTAAGCTATGTATGGGGTCAGGGTTGCAGTTTGCGGCCTCGAGGTGTATAGGGTTCGATGCCTGGTGTTTCAGGGTGGGTTTAGGATTATACAGTTTCGGATTTAGGGTTGAGCGCTCTATGCTTCAGGGTTTAACCGGCTAACGAGATGCAACTCTGTTGCGGGTTTCGGGTCTACGGAATATGGATCACACGAGTTGGGAAGCCTGAATAACTCGGCGCATTAGTAAAGTATGATCTACCCCACAAAGCCCTAGCCCAGCAGATTTCTTCGGAATTCAGATTCGTTCAGGATCCCTAATGCAAGCATCCATCGCGACCTGAAGTAGGAAGTTTATGACCTGGTGTGGAGTTTCAGAGTGCTCCACGTGATAAGCTGTATCGTTGTTGTTCACGTTCCGGCTTCGAGGAGCAGCTTATCCGATGTCCTTTTTCAGAAGCATTCCGGATGGTCTTCAGCCCTTGTGTAGATTTCGGGCTTAGGGGCTGTTGTTTCGGGGGCAGGCGTAGGATTCAGGCAGGCCCTAACCCAAACTGCCAACCCTAAGCGCGGAGCCTACACCCTAAACCCATAACCCCGAACTCCTCTCCAAATAATCTTCAAACCTTGGATTGGAGCCCTGATCCTTCAACAACACAGACCCAAATTGTGGAACCTTGGAGTGTGGGGTGCTGCAGTCTTTTGTTGTCGGGCGCTTCGGTTCAGATATGATGCCGAAAGCAGAGCGCTGTTTTTGATCCCAGGGCGCATGTGTATTTTGATTTCAGGGCTTCAGCATTGATAGCTATTGTTGAGACTTTGCTTTGATTCCTGGCCGTTGTCGCCTCGGAGCCTCACCGAAGCTCTGCCCTTGTGCCTGATGTGGATCGCACTATCTGAGAAGCCGCTGCGCCAATCCAGGGACGACCCGAATGAGAGGTCAACAGCAGCATGTTGCGCATGCTGCGGCTCAAGTGTGACGGGAGAACAAAGCAAAGATGTCTAAACTCTGAAATTGGAAGCCTTACAAGCCTACGCCTTCGAGCAAGGTGCTGCCCCGCGTTCCAGAGCTACACGCCCCCAACGCAAAGAAGCTCCAGGTACGACCATGCTATTCGGATCCACAGGGTTTGAACGGCTTTAAGACAGGGATAAAGGCTTGAACCTGCGAGGATGATGATGATGATGATAAGGATGCTCGGAAAGACGTTCATGGATACTATCATGGATACTATCCTGCAACCATCAACTTCATCAGTTTGTTCGCAAGAAGTCTTTAGGATTCGCTTGTAAGGTTCGCGTTGAGGGTTATAAGGCTAAATCAGCATCCTCTACCCAGCCAGGAGCTTTGCGGGATTGAAAGCTCCGAACCCCTAGAATCCGCAGCCCTAAAGCTGGAGCCCCTCAAACTGTAAACCCGAAAGCCCCCGCCCCCAAGACACTAAACCCTAAAGCCCCAAAACACCCGAGCGTGGCAATTTCAGGTGCCCACGATTCCCACGACTGTCAAGCAAGAGCCCGAGCCCGTGAAGGCTCCACGGATTCGGGGGTCAGGGCCAGGTCGTGCAACCTCTCGGCAGTATGAGGTAGTGTTCAGGGTGTAGGATTTTTGCTTCAAGCTTCGGGTTGCGGCAGTACCGGAGAGCCGCAGATAGCCGAATATGAGCGAGTCATGAGATTGTTCACTCACCTCGGCGTTGACAGCGATCGAGCTCGTTCTAGTCACTGCTACTGGCTGTGCCAAACAGGTTCGAGCAGTAGACTGAGGGTTGAGAGTTAGCAGCTCAACAATCCAAGATTCAGTAGCCCCGAACAGTCAGACTCCGCCAGGGCCTAGATCATAGCTGGAGCCCTGGCTTTTGATTTTGTCTACTGTATTATGAACCAGAAAAAGCAGAGGCTGCAACTCTAGAGAAACAGCTCCTGTAGGGTCCACGCAAGCCTCAATAGCTTCGTAGGTAAGCTGATTCTCTTGAGAATGTACCCACCAGATATAAAGCACAGAATATCCGTCTGCGGCAGAGGAACTCGTCAATTAGGAAACGCTAAATGTATTCCTTACGCCGGAAGCTAAACCCTAAAGTCCGAACCGTAAACCCTGAGACCCGAGCCCCCGGACCGCTGTTGTTCAGGTGCCGATAGCACCGACGCTTCCCACGCTCTCGTTGGTCGGAACAGCAGCAGGTGTCAAGGCATGGGTGATTGTCTTAATGGTCGGGGTATTTGTGCCTCGCATGGAAGCTACAACGGGATTCGGATGGTGCTGGGTTTGTTCTTGTACCGCAGGTGTGCTTTCTGGATGGGGCAGGATTGCAGCATCAGCGGTAAAGCCCCAACAATGAAACTCATCATTCGGCACGGTGCACTAAAGCGGAAGCGTAGCCGATCTCTTAGATTCTTAGATGAGCCGTTAATGAATGCGAACGCACGGATGAAGCCGGTTTATCACGGGCAGTAGAGAGTAAGTATACAGTTTGGGGTACTGCTCCTCACCCACTTCTGAACCCTACCTCAATAGCCGTTCTTTCGTAATGCCTTGTGTCGGTAAAGACGGGCCTCAGGCCAGAAACCTATTCGGGCCCCGGCCACCCTTGCTATGTCGGTCTCCGAGACCGACCTCAATAACCTAGACTCCTAGACGGCAAGCCCTCGCAGTAAACCCGGAACAAGAACTCTGACTCTGACCCTTGAAGTGAAGAACGCCTCACTGCCTGAAGGAGGAGATGAAAGAGGAGGAGTCATCAGAGTCCAGTCTGCTGCAGGCTTCTCGGTCTTTGATTTGGGATTTGGTAGTTTGGAGTTTAGGACAGTTAAGGGCTGTAGGACTCATAGGACGAAGTCAAACACATCCATCTTATTCTGTATGATGGGTTACTTTGGTACAGGTTAATCTCACAGATTCTCAGCTTGGGCCACGGTTTTCCAGAAAGCCTCGGAGCCCCAGGTCCTGACATCTTGAACCTATCGCAAGAGCCTTGATAAGTAGAGTTATGCAAAGGGGGGATCTATGTAGGGTTATGTCGTGGAAGACTATGTTAAGTGCCTTAGGCTGTTACTTAAAGGCTTCTCCAATGAGCTTCCCCTGTTGGCCCTTTGGCCACCTTCACAGGATCACATCTCAGTGAAACGTGTGTCGAATACCACACTCAAAGCCGAAAGAACCTTGTGCGGTTGACCGGTTTCTTGTACAGCCTAACAAATAGGAAAGCAGTTGGGGCATAGGTAGCCTCTGGTGCGACAGTATTTGACCAGCAGTCCCAAACTCAGCAAACCCTTAAAGCTATGAAGCCTGAAAGCCCTAAGCTTCTTCAGCAACAGGAAACGCTGTAAGCCCTGCATGCCCTTCCGAATCCTGCCTGCAAGCTCTACACCTCAGCAGAAGACCTCCGCCAGGAGTCGAAGGCTTTGCTCGCTGAAGGGCCCGGAGGGCGGGTCGGCCAGGTTGGGATTGCAGATTTAAGTGTTGGGGATCGAGGTCCGGGTTTGAGTGCTGAAGGTCTCGAGGCTTTAGCGTTCAAGGGTTTAGGGTTTAGAGGCTTGCATGAGTAATACGTTCAGGGTTGCTGGTAGTGATCTGGTTGCAGACTGCAGTATCAGGCCCGGCGCGGCATTCGTAAGAAAGATATGTGTGGTACTGAACATGACCGCTGGCATGCATGTCGATGTTGCGTATAGACAAATAAATACTAAGTGTCTGCATGTGTATGTATATATATAAACATATGTGTATGTATATGTATATGTATATGCATATGTATATGCAAGCATGCATACAGACATAAATACATACATTCAGACATAGACATAGACAGACAGACAGACAGACGGACAGACACTCGGTCAGACAGACGGACAGACAGACGGACGAACAGAGAGACAGACATGCATATATGCGTACACGCGTACATACACACAAAAATCTACGACTACTACCACTAGCGCTGCTACTACTACTACTACATCTTCTTCTTCTTCTACTACTACTACTTCTACTAGTACTACTAGTACGAGTACTATGAACTACTACTACTACTACTACTACTACTACTGCTGCTGCTACTACTACTACTACTACGACTACTACTACCACTACCACTACCACTACCACTACCACTACCACTACCACTACCACTACCACTACTACTACTACTACTACTACTGCTACTGCTCCTGCTCCTGCTACTGCTACTCCCGCTGCTGCTACTACTTTTACGACTACTTCCTACTACCTACTACCTACTAACAACAACTACTACTACTAATAATAATACTACTACTCCTACTCCTGCTACTACTACTACTACTACCACCACTACTACTACTACTACTACTGCTGCTACTACTACTACTACTGCTATTACTAGTACTACTATACTACCAGGTACTACCAGTACTATACTACTACTACTACTACTACTACTACTACTACTACTACTACTACTACTACTACTACTACTACTACTTACTACTACTTCTACTACTACCACGACTACTACTACTACTACTACTACTACTACTACTACTACTACTACTACTACTACTACTAGTACTACTACTACTACCACTACGCCACTACGCGACTACGCCACTACGCCACTACGCCTACCACTACGACGGCAGTCACGGCCATTACGACTTATGCTGTTTATTGCCTTTGCTGCTGTTATGCGGGTCTGCTCGTTTTCAGCGGATCTGGGAAGTCCTGCCGTGCCAAAGGTTGGTACCGATTGTAGCAGGGGCTTGTCGCCTTTTCTGCAGGGGTTGACCCGACAGCCCTGCACCCTACACATTGCAAGGTCTCCGACAAACCGCAGGAGCCTAGAGAAAGCAAGGAGCTGACATCGGCTACCGCTTTCGAGAGAGGGTTTAGCGTAGACTGTTGTCCTGAAGTCGAGCCGATCAGAATGCCATGCTTCAAGGGACGACTGCGATGATCGTCCGTACTCCTCTTGCAATCAGTGCTTTCAGCGTCTTTGTCATTACTGCATCGTATTCAGTTTCACTATCGGCATCGGAATGGTTGCGGCTGCAGGAGCAGCAGCAGCAGCAGCAGCAGCGGGGGCAGGAGCAGCAACTGTGCACTTTGAGCACTCTGAGTCTACCTTTGGTCCCAATTTGCTCTTGACTTGAGGGCACATTGCCGAACTCAAAAAGCTATGTCAACACAGTAATTCATTTCATAGTTTTGGGTGCGAAAGAATAAGGAAACACCCGGCCCAAACCAGAACAGCCTGAGCCCACCTTAGCTGAGCCGTTCATAGCTTCCAGTCGAAGGCCGAAGGATGTTGCGACTGAGGGTATTTGGGTTTCGAGGCTTCAGACCCGAGCAAGAACTGAACCCTTTTTCGAAGCTCAGATCCAAAGCCGCGAAGCATCGGAGAGCCGTGGTTGCGGTTGAAATTCCTTCAACCTTCAACCTCAACCCGGCACCAGGCAAAATCAACAACCCTAAAGACCAGAACTTCTGGAAGCTGCTTGAAGCCCTCCTTGCCGAGGAGCCCAAAGAGCCCAGTCCGGAGTCTGTCGATGCCGCCCAGGATCGCGGCAGACATAGGGGGGAGGGGGCTGTGTGTTCATACGTCGAATTTCAGCTGTACATACAGTATACATATTTGCACACATGTGTATACATATGTATATATATATATACATGTGTATATGTATGTATGTATGTATGCATGTATATGTTTGTATATACATATATATGTGCATGGGTGTATATATGTATGTGGTAGTAATGAAACGGATGAACATGCACGTTTCTTTGTTTCTCTTGTTTCATTCCGTTTCAGTTTATTAGTTTGGTCTTTGGTACAAGGACTTTAAGTATGAAAGACCCCGATGACGAATTATGTGAATGTAGTGTTCGCTGTTGCGCTTATTTCAATGAAACAATGCAAGGTAACGAAGTGTACGCCTTTTTATCTAATCCATTAGAGAAAACACATGCCATAATTTCTATCATTTAAGCACATAGGAAAAGGCCAAAGGAATCGAAATGAGGGGTACAAAAGTACTCGCCTTGAGTCCTCGTTGCCCAAAGGCAAACAACAAATGCAGCTGCGTTTCGGAGTTCAAGCACATGTCGCATTGTGGGCGTTGTCAGTCTTGCACGCGCACGGTGTTGAGAATACCTGGGTCTCAACAAGTGGCCAGGAGGGGGTAGAAAACTAGATGTGTATATTGTTTGTCAAGAACAAATATTATCTATGTATGTATGTATATATATATATATATATATCGGCAGTCGTGTTTCTGCAGAGCCGTGGTTTTGAAACCTGTGCACAGACTCTCGATCCCATTGTCAAACTCCAAACCCCAGGCTCCAAAGCCCCAAGCCCGAGATTTTTACAGGCCTAAGGCTCAGATCCTACCCTTCGGTACTTTGCTACATGTTCCTTCGTCATACGAGGAGCTGCAAAAGCAGACCCTGACTACAAAAGAGGTGGGCGGGAGTGCGCGTATCCGATTTTTGGTGTCAAGGTTCTGCGGTTCTATACCCCCCAAATCAGTCTTGACTTTGTAGTTTTCGAGAGTTCGCGGCTTCGGGAATGAGATGCCCAATCGTTTCAAGGTTCCACGAATTGACATAGGATGAAATCTTGGGATGGCAGAACCGGAAGTGCAAGAGACCTGAACCCCAAGGACCCCCTCCAAAGAGCAGATTCAGCAGATGTGTGCAATTCCGGGTGGCCGTCACAAGCAGTGATAGGGCTTCGTCCTCTGTCTGTATATTGGAGACTGACACCTTTTATACATCAGGGTTATTAGGGTTTAGGGTTTTCCTGAAGTCATTTGTGCCATGAGTTTGCCGAGCGTGTAGGTACTGTGCAACAGCCCTATACACCCTGTCCTGCCTGGAAGATCCAACATCTCCGAGGTTGCATAGAGATATCATGCGAGAATAATAAAGGGACCCCGAAGTACTGGCTGATTTTGGGGAAGCCACATATTAGGTATCGGGCGAGCCAAGGCCAAGGGCACACTGCGCCAACAAAAACAACTTATTCCCAAAACCCAACTGACATCCAACTAACAGATCTTCTTGAAAGTCCGCTCTTCTACGAGTGAGGGTTTAGAGGTTACGGTTTTCTGTTAAGAGTTCAGAGTCCAGAGGTTTACGATCCCCTATGTCGAACTGTTAAAGATTCATGGTAATTAGCTTAGAGTTTGGGGTGGGGAGTGGGGAGTTTAGCAGTCTGAAGCCTTCGGTTTTGCACCGGCAAATGGAACCCCGAACCCTGCAACCACTAACCTTTAATCCCACACCTGACTGCAGTGTACGTACAAGCTAGTTTACAGCCATGCCTGAACCTTGAATTGTAGTATGCCTTTGTTGCATGTCCTATGCTCTAGTCCTAGAAGGAGCCATTAGAGTCATTAGTAGACGTAATCCGGAAACGACTAGCTTTCAAGCTCGACTCCAAATCCTTGTTGGCTTTGAAACCTTGCGCCGCTCTTGCCTTTTAGGCAGAAAAGATGAAGCGCAGGGCGGAAAAGGAGGACTCCGTTTAGGGTTTAGGTTCGGGTTCTGGGATGTGGGGATATCTTCACATTCGGCCTTGGGAGGTCTCAGAGAAATCCTGCGCACTACAGTAAATTGAATCCTTTCGTGAACAGCGTGAGCAGTTTGAAGACGAACTACCCGCACCCCTCAACCCTGGATCATATTGCAGCGATGATCTCTGTCAGACGTGAGCTTGGGTTCCATACCGTCGGAGTAAGTCGACATTGCACCATATTGGGCGAATCTTCTGCGCTGCTGGGTATGAACATCGCGTAGCTGTTAGGCCAGTATTGCGCTCGAAGCTATACCTACCTGGGTTGCTGCACGCATGCGCGTGTTTCACCAGCTTCAAACTTTAAATCCCCGATCACGAGAGCTCAAGGGGAGAGATTCCAAGGGCACGAGACCTTAAACTGGCGACCTTCAACTGGGCAAGGTGGGCTTGGGGATTTACCAGCCAATAAGGTCCGGGCCAGCTGGGCTACAGGGCGTCCGGTGGGGAAATCCTGGTACACTACACTGTTCATTCTTCTCTCACCATAACTCAGGGTGTTGCAGCTGGTGTCAACTGGGAAATGTCGAGCTCTGCACATTTAACCGAAGTTGTAGCACCCAAATCAAGCAGACGGCGAGGCTCCGGAAATCTTGTTCTGTAGCTTGAAGACAAGACCAAGCTGCCTGAATGTGCCTCTACTCCACGATCAAGATAGGAGCCTCTCCGCACTGCTTCAGAGGGCCATACCCCGCAACAAAGGTGGTAGCACTAAAAAATGCCAATGGTTTTAGCTGACGGTGAGCCCTCCACACTAGACTTCAGGCCCTCAAGCCGTTTTATAAGCCTTCAGCCTAAAGTCCACGGTCTACAATCTCCTTGTAACCCTTTAGGAAAGGAGCCGACACACTCTAAACCCGCTTCTTAAGCGCCCGATGCTGAACACTGGTTTTTGTAAGGCCCCGTGGCCCGGAACTTTGATATAGGATCTCTGAGCACAGAACCTCGAGAAACCAGTAACCCCTTGAGTTCAGCTAACACATCGCAAACCACATAAGGACCCACCCGCAATTTCATTTCGTTTTAGTGTTGGGGGAGTACTTATGGGCTCTATGGGCTAGACCCACAGAGCGAAAGCAGGAGAGAGCTCGGCAAAAAGCGGCCTAACTGCACTCGACCGAGGGTCCTTCATTACAGGGGGGCTTCTTGAACATGTGGTCCCTGTTCAGACGGAGACACTTTCTGTTTACCCGGTTAGAAGGTCTCGTCATACTTAGCCCAAGGATGTTCATGATGTGGGGACTGCACTAGATTCCCCAGGCTTGAGCTTTTCATGCGGTTCATGCAGGTTTGAGGTTTGAGGCTTTTTGACGGCTACTTGTAAGTCACTTTCTGGGCGCAGAAGCATCTCCGAAGATCTTGTGGGATGTTCGGATACGCCCTAAATCCAAAGAGCTCCAGAACCCAGAGTTCCTGTGTTGCGATTGGTGCTGAAGCAGCCGAGGCGTGCTGATTCTTTTTGCATATGGGGCCTAGGATGTCGGACTTAGGACATTGCAGGAGACTACTCCCAAGCTGCAGATCTTTAGGTGATTCTGACATATGTTGTCAGCATCGGACCCACCACAACAGACATCTTCGAACACTTCTTATTTCAGGGCTGGCGGAAGGCCAGAAATTGAGGGCCCGGTACGGAAAAAAGTGTCGCCGTCCTTTCTTCAGTCTCTTACTTTGGGCTATTCTCCGTCGTTGCCGAGAACTTGTAGCACACCGAGTTTAAGGGACACCGCAAAACTGTTGGACATCGTAGTCACTGCAGGTTTTTGGACTTGCTGGCGTATACTGGCATTTTGGGACCAAGCTTTAACCATTTGGGAAGCTCTCAGTCGACCAGGGGTTCGGAACCTTGAATCCCAAACCTGAAACTACTAAGCCCCCAAACCCAAATGCGCAGACCCCCTCGACGTTGGTTTTTGTGCCGTCCCTTCCCAGGAAAGCGTGCTTAAGGAGAAGATCCGCAAGGCTGGAATCAGGGTTTCGGATTTAGTGTTTAGGATTTAGATGAAGAGGGTGTGTTTGTGGTTTGGAGTTTTAGAGGTTCAGGGTTGTTGGCCTTATAGTGTTTAGGCTTCGGCGGGTGGAGGTTTTGAGGGTCAATCAGGTCTGACGGTTTAGAGTTCATATTCGATTTAGGGCTTTGGGTACAATGACTTGGGCTTTCGGCTTATAGCTTCTAGCAAAACGGGCTTTGCGTAGAGGGTGGTCAGACCTTGTGTCCCCAAGCTCAGCATGTGACGCCCTGACTGAAAGCCCTACGCCCAAACTTACACTCTTAAACCCTAAACCCCCTTCACCCGAAGCCAGATAAGCCGCAAGTCTCAAATCATGACCTCGTAAAGCCCAATGCCTTCAATCCGAGCAATCCTGAAGCCCTAAAGACCCCTAAACCTCATGAACCTAACGGGCCTTACACGCAAACATGCAGAAGGTACGTATGTGTATGTTGCTTTTGGGTGCATGTATGTAAGTACGTATGTGGTGCTGTATGTACACATGCATATATAGACGTGCCTGTCAAAAAAGAAGCAATAATGGAAACACACAGGACATTAAAATGTTTCTGTGTTTTGACTTCTTTATGGCAGTCACGATCATAGGTCCGCAGAAGCACTAACAGCCATTGCCCCAGGAGCTCCTGGCAAAGGCCGGGTCGGAGCGTGGAGGAGACGTTGCCTCGGCCTCTCTGAGAGCCAAGGCCAGCCCACGAAGGGATCCTTTGGGAAGTTTGGGGCGCCATTAAGGGCGTTCTGGGGTTGGGATTGGGGGTTTAGGGAATGGTAGGTCTTTGGGGGAGTAGGCTTAGGGTAGATGTAGAGTTTTGGGTGTTCAGAATCCCGTGAAGCCATTGCAGCAGATCGGCAGGTGAAGAAGAAGGAGAAAAAGGACAAGAAAGACAAGACAGGCGCGAGAAGGGCATTGACAGTCGCACAAGATCATAAGGTGACGTGTGTTTGTTTTGATGATGGATAGGGATGATGACGACGACGATGATGATGACATCCAGACTGAGAATTTAGAATTTGTTGCGATCGAACCTGGTTCACTGCATTCGTTTCGTCGGTCTTAACTGCCATGACGATTGCTATGATCATGATCTCGCTGCAAACAATGTTGCAACGACCGTGCTGCTGCAGCGGCTCCTTCTCCTGCCGCTACTTCTAGCTGCTGCTTCTGCTATTGCAACACCTACTGCTACTCCTACCACCAGTACCTCTACCACTGTCCAGGGCACTATCACCAGCGCCAGCAGCAGCACCACCAACGTCACCCACAACCACCACCACCACCACCACCATCACCACCACTGCCACCACCACCAGGCCACAATGGTGAACTATACTTTCATGAGTGTCCGCTGTGTCAACATCGCGGCCTACCCAATTTCGGGCATAATCCTTTAAAGGGCAAACCCGGTTAGCAGCGCCCGCCTGGACTTCAGCACGTTAACCCAAACCCGGAGAGCGAATTCATGGTCTAGTCTAGCCGCCAGGAACCTGTAAAGAGGTTCCAGGATGGGTGTGCTAGTGTTACTGGCGCTCCCTGCCAGTCAGTGTCGAGGGATCGAAGGCTGTGGGGTTGGATATCTGATCTGTTTGATACCTTGTGAATGAGGAGTCACCCACCCGAACGCAAGCCAAGAGACTTCACCACCAATGCCGCAATCCCAAACGACAAGCCCATAAGCCAGTCAAAAACCCTAAGTCTTCATACGCGAGTTTCGCACAACACAGGGAACCCCCCCCGGTGTTGATCGCAGTAGATGTCCTTGCATTGTATTCATGAGGAGGTTCTGGCCTTGAGGCTGTGAATCGAAATGTGACTGAATCATCATCAACCCGCAGCCCATAACCTGAACTTGAAGCAGAGGCTCACCCTAAACCTTCCAGCCTAAGAATCATGAGTCCCCAAGGCCCATCCTGATCCCAAGCCCAGCACCGCGCAAGGGCGGGCTGACAAGCCTGCGAAACGGACATCTTCGCCGAAAGAACCGGCGGAGCAAAAGGCAGACCCAGTGAGAGCGGGGTTTACACCACGGTTTCGGTGAGTGTGCGTAACTAATGTCGGACCCTCATGCAGGAAGGTCATTCGAGGTATTTTGCGGCGATGACTCTTATCTGGCTATAATCTGTTTTAATTTCTGAGACCAACAAAGGACCTGTTACCGACTTGACTTGTTTAGGCCGTGGGCCGTTGTTGTGATGGAAGTACCTCTTGCTAGATTCATGTGAGCTTTGGTTTGGTTAATTCGAACTGGGTTGAGGCTTAAGGCCTGCAAAACCCTGTCACGTTTTGAGGTGTTTGGGGATGCCAGTCCAAGTAGAGGGCCTCCAGCCATTGAGTTTTAGAGTGAAAGCTTAGCTGACGATACTTGCCCAGATCCAGAATCGTACCATGCACGAGACCCAAGGACGCCAAACCCCAAAGCTATTATCCGCAAATCCTGGACCCTCGCGGTGTGGAGTGGTTCAACTATCCAGAAGATTTCGGGCTTAGAACTTGGGCTGCGGCCTGTATAGGAATTGGAAGACGGGCTTCGACAGGACCCATGCTTCGAAACAGCTTGGAGTTGCATGTGGGGCTTCGGAAGATTGAGCGGGGTCCTGCTGCGGTGGATTCTTTTTTGTAGCGGAACGATGCTTGAACACCGTATCGAGGCCCCTATTTTGCTGAAGTCTGGGCGACCTCAAAACCTCATCAAGCCCTTCAAAAGCCATCCACTTTCTCGGCGTCGGACCGTGGACATAAGCGGCTTGTAGTTTGGGGCTAGCCCCTTCGGTCGCCTTTGTCAGGCTGCCTTCCGAGGGACAAAGACTGCCCGGGGAAGGCGAAAAGCACAGGCGTCATGTGTCAGGGTTTTGGGCTATCTCGGATCGGTGATTTAGGATTTTAGGGTTTGGGACTTCTGGTCCTCAGTATAGACTTGACGTTTGTGTTGGGATGATATGGCTGCTACTTAAAACTAAAATCTCAATCTTGAGGCCTGATTGTGCAGAGCATTTAGATTTGGAAACTTGATGCAGTTGCGTCTGGCTTGCTGTATCTTCATGTACGTTGGTCAGCATATACTTACGGGGTCTTCGGAATGCGGTCGAGCCAGGCTTTCGTAGAGATAGTGCAGTTGCTGCAGTACTTGAAACAGTACCTTGCGTATTAACAGAGTCGGATGCACCCAGACTCTTGTGTATGTCTTGACAACAGCACGGAGTCTGGGGTCCAAGCTCAAGAGGAGGCTTGTCTCACAGATCACAAACCTCCGGTCGAATGGCTTGACGCCCAACATCTACAGGTCTGCTGTCCCAGTATAAAGTTTGGGTGGCGGCGAGAGCGACAGAGAGGCAGCAAAATCCCCGTTTGTGCTAACCTCTGAGTTGACAAAAGTCGCACGGCCTTAGGCACCAAGCCCTACAGGCCCTACAGCAAAGCACGAACTCGTAAAAGAAGCAACCACAACTCTCCCAAGCTGAAAATGTCTGCAAACTGCAAACCCGTAAGCCCCGTGCACTTAAAAGACCTCAAAAAGGAGTTTCAGCAGAACACAAGACCTCGAATAGAACCGTACAGAGCCATAAGTCTAGGATTCTGATTGTGCGAACTTGTAGATTTCGAGAACCACTCTGGATCCTCACACTCATATGATACGTAACCTGAATCCGGTCTGGAAGGAAGAGAAGCCTGACGAGCCGGCTCCCAGTTGTACAGAAGAAAGGCAGTGCTCTCAAACAGATTCAGGGAATCAACGTTTAGGGTTTGGCTTTGGGCATGTAGGTCTTGAGGTGTGGGGGCTTGGGGTTTCGGATCAAGGGTTCTACGCACAGCGAATGGCGACATAGGGTCTGCGGCTCTACGGCGAGCTGGCTCTGTGTGTGCGACCGTCATGCAACCTTGCAGGGAAGTCCTGACATCGGTCCAAACTCCACACCCAAAGGCCTTAACTAAGATAAAGGATCGTGGTTTCTGAGCTGCATGCTCTAGTTAAATTATGCAGCTCTATGCAACCTCATGCAAGTCTTGTGAACATGTACAATTGATAGGCTACTAGGACCTAGGTCGGCGTAATCCCCCCCCCCCNCCCCCCCCCCCCCCCAAACCCCCAAAGCCTAAGCGAAAGGATCTTGCATTCTGACCCCAACACCTAAACCCAAGACACTAGCCCGTAACCGCCCAAGCCCCGAACGGGAAAGCCGAAACCTGAACCCCTTGAGACCATGGCTCAACCACCGATGAAAGGATCTAGGGTTTCACTGACCGCTGTTACAGTGTTACCCTTCCTGCAGAACTCCATGCGCATCTGTAGTCCTGTGAGTCATAGTACCAACGCCATCAGAAAGAAGTGTTTGGTCTGACCCTCAGAAGTCTGAGTTCCCTCCGAATGTCAGGATTGAGCCGGAGACCGGGAAGCGCCCCCGAAGGCTCTTATCTTCGGAGCTTCGGGTTTTCTTTGGGTTTTCGGGTTGTGTTAGACATCGTGGTTTGAATTCTGTGTGATGCCGTGTTTTGCATTTATGTGAAATGTCACTCCGTGATTCATACCTTGGGCTTTCAGGCGTAGAGGCTTCTCACTCGTGCACTAATCTTCAAATCCTGACTCAGACGGGCCGGGGTGACTGTTGTTGATGAGCAGGTTGCGAGTCTCGGAGTCTTCTAGGCATCGTGGTGTTCACCCGTGTTATGTAGGGCTTCAGAGCTAGTGGAGACATGTACGCAGTTCGGGTGATCCACCATAGGGTTCGTGCGCTGGTCACGCACGGAATTGGTTAGTGTGTGTGCCTTGCTGTGGTGCGCATAGTTTGTGTTCGTGGCCGTTTATTATCTCTACATAGGATCCGTGCGGCCGCATCGCCTGGAAAGCCAGATCAACTTTTAACCCCGAAATGTTTGAATCCCGCCAGTACTTGGGGGGAAGCATCTTGTCTGTGCTAATCCCCTCCCCGGCAGATGGGGTGAGGTAAGGCCTAGTGAACTTTGGACCGTATCTGCTTAAGTCAGGTTTAGGGTTTGGGGATCTGGCGCTTAAGCCAAACACGATGGTGCAGAAAACTCGTCGTAAACTCAAAACCTGAAGTTTGTCGGCTCAGAGTTAGAGCCCTTACTGTACCCAAACCCGTCAAGATGTTCGTATTGTTAGAGTCTTTAGGTGTGCATGCATCTCCGTAGAACCCGAGCACCCATGCCCTGGAACCCGAAGCCCCAAACCGGCACTTGGAAGAAGACTATTCGTAAGCCATGAAACAACGGGGCAGGCCCCGCTGGAATACCACTATAGCAGCCACGTGGCCGACCTGAATCGCTCCGCAGAGGCCAAGTGGACGGGGCTAGGGCAGGGGCTTACAGAAAGAGTCTCGGGTTCAAGGGTCGGGGCTTAGAGGTTAATGAAGAAAAGGACGACTTCGTTGGTTTATGGCTTGAAGATTCAATTTAGGGTTTGAGGGTTTAGTGCTTGAAGGTTGCACTTGCCAGTGGCACTTTTCCGGAACCTGGCGGGTGATCTTGTGATTTTCGGTTGTAGGTTCGATTCCTCGTCCAAGAGCCAGCGGGCCCCAACAATTAAGTCCCTTCCATCCATAATTCCTGAAACCCTTAAAGCCTCTGAAAGCCAACTGCTGAACAATTCCGGGTGTGGAGCCCGGCAACACTGAGTCCAAGCAAGACCCAAGTATTCACTTCCAGTGCCTGTATCATTATAGTGGAACAGGCTGGAAAGGCCTAGTTTAAAAAATTGCCTCGCGCTGCGCCGAGACCCTTGCGCGGGTCCCCAAAACCCAGGCCGACCCCCAAAACGGAGGCCAAAATGAAGAGTCCTCAGGATTCGTTTTGTGTGCTGTGGGGCCTTCTTGTTGGAAGAACGAAAATGAAAAAGAGGGATGGCCGATGAGGGAATAGTGACGTTTTCCAGGCACGAAAAATGAAAACGAAGGGGTGGACCATGAGGAAAACGATAGCAGTTTCCAACAATGGACATGCAAACGAAGGGGAGGAGTCATCCGGAAATGGAGCTAACATGGAAAATCATTGTTTATAACACCACCTATGCGGCAGCATGAAAGAGTGTCAGAAGTGCTCTGAATGAAAGGAATTCAAGGCTGCCAGGAGTCCAGGACCGAGCAAACCAGATGAATGGACACAAGACGCGCCGTACAAACTCATTGTTGCTTCCATGCGCAGGCGGAATCCCCGGCTCTGGCGAGTAATTTGCACCTTCCTTCCATCTGTGATGCTCTGCACATTTGTGCATAAGCCTGGGCGCCTGCCCAGATTTCCGCGAAGTATAGGGGCCCCCAACATACATATGTATGTATATATATATATAGCATGAAAACAGAACACAGGTAGCTATTGATGAAAGAATACATAGAGGTGTACATATTCGTATAATAAGCCCTGTATATATGTATATATGTATTTGTTAACTCACTTACTCCGACTTACATTTGTATTGCATGTATCCAGGCCCCGCATTGACAAACATGCGTGTATGTATAAATAAATAAATATATACATACATACATATATATATATGCACACACACACATCGTGCAAAAGGAACACACACGCACACACACTGACTGGCATGTATCCGCGTACATGAAGGAAGGTCCTCGCATCCGATCTTGAGGCCTCACCCGGCTGCCACGTCCAAACGACGTCCGCCGCCTCCGCTGAAGAAAGCGCAGAAGCACGAGGATCCTAATCTAGAGATCTGAATAACTAGTATATGTACAACAATATGCTCCAATACTAGTCCTATCTGGTATAGTTATGACGATGTATTAGCAGAACCAAGGCCCCTCAAGAGAGGTTTGAGGCGTAGGGGGAACGAAGCAGCAACGGGCCAGTGGAGGTTGCTTTTGTTGTTACTTTGCTCATGGGCAGTTCTCGAAGTCATTCCCTTTGCGGGTACCCCAAGGGTGACGCCGGTCTGAAAGTCAACACCGTGAAAGTCACGCTCAGCTTGAGAGCTCCCCCAAAAAAATCCAAAGCCTTAGCTATGATGGAGGGATCCTGTGAGGCTTTTGCGCTTCCTCCGGTTGCTTTAATCCGGCCTAGGAAATCAGAGAAGCACATGCCGCAATGTGAGAGGTTGTTGAGGTTTAAACTCCTACCGTTAACGCCGACACGTTGAAACAAAGGGTTGAAGATAACAATGATGCTTCAACTTTCTGGTTTTACGTCAGGACGTGTAGGGTCTTGGTGTTCAAGGGTTAGGATTTCAGAGTTCGGGTCTTAGAGGCCGGGCTTCTAGGATTTGTGGGTAGCATTTGATTGGAAGGTAAAAGCTGCACCCAGCCTCAAACTCTTCAAGGGGGGGGGGGGGGGGAGATTTCGATATATTTCGATTGTAGATGTGCACATGGCTGCCGTAGCGGAAAGCCCTGCGCCCTAAGAATAAAATCAACGAGCCCGGATTAGGATTCCCACGCCATACTCATCATGAGCTGAAGCCGCTTGGAGCATCCGGCGTTGCCCCAATTCGAAGGGTGCCTCGAGTTCCGAGATTAGGGTTCACTGTAGCGGGATTTGGTTCACGGCGCTTCGACCTTTAACCATACCTTCGCTGGCTTCCTTGCCAGCTGAACGTGACCGTCTGCTGTTGTCGCGTCTGAGCCAAAGGATCGCACATGCATGACGACCAAGAGGGGTCGAGGGTTACGCTGAGGAAGCTCAGGGTAGAGAATAGGGTCCAGGAGCCATACCCAGTATTTCTATACCTTTCGAGTGATGTTGGCAACCTGCTATCTTTGAGAGTTTGCGGCTACAAGCAAGCCCCAAACCATGTTCCTGGCCCTCAACCTACGTGATCCAGACCCTATAGACCCGGCAACCCCCCGAAAGCTTTCAAGGATTGAGTGTTGTGTGCACTGCACCAGTATCCAACACTCAACCTACTAGTAGTCTAGTTCCATTGCAAATCACGCTTTACAGTTTGAGTTTCTCAATTTGCGGGTGGACTTGCAAGGGCTTGACGTCATGCGGGATTGCAGAGTCGCAGAGTAGGATGGCTTGCAACTCCCAACATTGAATATGCTCCAGCCTAATCTTATAGTTGACACATTTGTATTCGGAACTTGTCCACATGTCCGAATCGTGACATCATCAACCCAAATGCTCTGACCGGCTTACAACATCCTGCTCAGCTCGCCACCTGCACCCCAAGCATATGACAGAGGGAAAGCAAAAGCTTGAGAACGCATTTGCATAAACTTGAAACCGTGCCCAGCCTTGAAGTAACCCGTAAACCCGAACTGGTATTTTTACCCAGGCACAAACACGCACCCTTGCAGCCCTAAGCCCCAATCCGGGCGCAGCAGCAGGCGGAGGCCAACTGTTTACTGCTTTGGGGAGGGGAGGGGTGTTCGGTACTCCACAGCTGGCTGGCCCAAAGTCAACCCATAGACTCAGATTGGAAGTGCTTCAGACAGATGGGATCTCGATGGGTTCTCACATGACCCCGGTTTACTCGTGGGTCAACCCTAAACTCAGGATTAAGTCTCAAGGTGAGCTGAGCCTGAACCTTCCACGGACTTCACTTTCGGCTGAGTTAAAGCATCACAGCACTCGCGCGTTCAGGCAAAGGTGAGGGAACCAAGCACCCCACAAACAAGAACCTAACAAAAGGCCACCGGTGGTTGCCACTGCCATGGCGAAGAACAGCAGCAGCAGCAGCAGCGGGAGCAGGAGCCGCAGCCGCAGCCGGAGCAGGAGCAGGAGCAGCAGCAGGAGCAGCAGCAGGAGCACGAGCAGGAGCAGGAGCAGCAGCAGCAGCAGCAGCAGGAGCAGCAGCAGCAGCAGGAGCAGGAGCAGGAGCAGCAGGAGCAGGAGTGGCCTGCAGGAGCAGCAGCAGCAGCAGGAGCCGCAGGAGCGGGAGTGGGAGCAGGAGCAGGAGCAGGAGTAGGAGTAGCAGTGGGAGTAGGAGTAGGAGTAGGAAGTAGTAGTAGTAGTAGTAGTAGTAGTAGCAGTAGTAGTGGTTTTGTTTTGACTGAATAGCAGCAGCAGCAGTAGTAGGACTAATCGAAGTAGGGGTAATAGCAGTAGTAGTAGTAGTTGTTGTTGTTGTTGTATGTAGTAGGAGGAGGAGTAGTAATAGCAGTAGTAGTTGTTGTTGTAGTAGTAGACTCGAAAGCCGCAAAGCACAGGGCATGCAACTCTGAACCGCACAACCCGGGCTTTGATATCACCCGAAGTTTGGTTTGTATTTCCAGTACGCCATTTGGTATAGTTCGTTTCATGTTGCCTTTTATTGGGTCTAAACAGGCTCACAGTGCCTCAGCTGCTATTGTGAGTGACAGGGCCTGGTACTTCCGTTCGACATACTATATAGCTAAGGGCATGTCTTTCGAGGCGAAGGGCAAAGCCAGCTTCTGCAGCTAGCCGTCGACATAAGGGAAGCATCCACGTAATTTAAGCGTCCTCCTTCGACGAAAATCGACTGCCCACAGAATGATAGCGACTCCTACATACTAAACACCCTATGGAGTTTCAGGACTTCAAAGCTTCTTCTTTTTATTCAGTCGTTTTCCAAATCAAGTTTTGCCAAGCAAGGTGGGTCCCAGGTGGGTTCTTCTGTCCATCACACAGCCCCAAAGCCTAGAATGCAGTGTGCAAGCCAGCTGTGCGGTCGAGCAGCAGAAGCCATGCAAAACTGTCGTGATGCGCTGCGGCGAAAAGTGAATCTGCGAGGTCGTTCTGCTAAGGAGTGTGACACCTCAGCGACAGATTTTGTCCGTCTTATAAACTTGCCGGGTGCAGATGGTGTAAACTCGAGGGAAAATTTCAGTATGACCGGCTGCTAGGGCTCTTTAAAGAAAGTTCTCGACATTGCTTCAGGGCAGCGCCATCCTGAAGTAAGATGCTTTAAATAATGACCGGCCCAGAGAGTCCTTGCACCTTACCTTCGGGATGTGCTACCGAAGCTGCGAGCTACCTAATCTTTCTGCAGCGCCGGCTCACTGTCAGGCGTGTTCTGGTAGCTCCTTTTTGCCGTGGTTGGGAGCCAAGGAAGAAGAAACTCCAGTATGTCAAATGTGTCGCTCCCATCCCCTCATCGACGAGGGTGAGTGGAGCCGATGGTATTGTTGCCTATGTTGCCTGGTCGCAGTCGTACGTAGAGATGAGTAACACATCCCCGATGCTGATTTGTGGAAGCAGAGCAGCAGGAACCCTGAGTGACAAACCCACTTCGCCTCAGCCCTGTAGATCATGGCACAGTACCTGTAACTTTGCGTTCTTGCGAATAGCTGCTGAAGTCATGCAACAGTCCTATGAGTGCAATGCCGGATCGGCAGACCTGACAGTAGCCGATGTTTCTCTCGAAGCTCACTTCATGGGTGCAGTGCGGTCATCTTGCACGGACCTGCTGACTCGAGGCAGAGTGCCTAGAATGGTTACGGGCCGAATTTGCTCGAGTGGAGCTGATTTCAGTAGGCTGTGCCTGAGCAAAAATCTCAGCGAGGCTGTGCCAGCACCGGTCAAGGCTGTGCCTTCACGTTTCTCAGCGCGGCTGTGCCTACGCCAGTCACTTGAGTGATCCCTGGAGTGATCCTGCCATTGCCAGGACTGCCATTGCCAGTTATTCATCTCGAGGTCTCTGGCTGGACGATGACGATGCGGGAGCTCCCGACTCCCTGGAGCGCTTGCCTTCCTGGTCTTTGTCACCCTTGGAGCTGGATGACTGCTGCTGGTTCTGTCTGTCGGCCAGGTCGTGAACAATATGCATTCGTTTAGGAGCCTCCTCGCCTGGTCCTTCCGGCACAAACTTGATCATTCGGCTACTCAGGCCAGCAGATTTGCAGAAGCACCTATTAAGATCCGATGTGCACATGGAGGCATCGTTGTAGATGGTGCGAACGGTGGTGGCGACCATCCGCACGGTTCCTCCCACACCATGAACTTTGGTAGGCGCGGCTAACTCTTTGCAGGTGGGGCCAGTGCCAGTTGCAATGGTGACCTGGCCATCCTGCGTGAGCACCCATCTGACTGATACCGCCGTCTCCCAGGTGTGGCCAGACTGAGTTTTCGCCACTTTAATTGCCTCGAACAGAGGCAGGACTTTGCGGAGCGCTTCCACCTTGATTGCCCGCAAAGGCTGCTGCTTATGACTGGGGACGCAAGCACGTTGAAGCTCGCCGAAGCTCGGATCCAATCTTGGACCGTTGGGGCCCCTTCATGAAAACCGTGCACATGCTGCAACGCATGGGTGCGCGGCAACACCAGCTGGTGCACCAACACACTGCCGAGCCACAATTTTTTCCCGTCAGCGACAGTCAAGAGCAGAAGAAGACAGCCGCCTACAGGAACCAAAGGCACCGGGACGAGCATTGGAGACCTTCGTACGCTGTCGCCGACCATGTTGTTTCCGATCCTGGCGGGCGAACGCTGCCGACAAAATGTGGAAATGCCTCCGCATGCCAAGAGTAGGGAGCCTGCTGCACAGCCAAGGGACGCAAGGAACACCACGCCAGGTCGCGACCATGGTGTTGAGCAAGTCGGAAATTGACCCAGGGCAAAAGAGCGAAGGACGCTTGGCAGGGAAGCCAGGCATTCACACGCGCAAGCGCAAAGGAAAGCCGGAGCCGGTACGCCGCCGAGTTGCCACGACCTAGCCCCTCGTCTTCCGCCGGCTGGGTCTGAATGAAGGGACACGGCAAAGTCGCAAGTGCCTTCACTGCTGCAGAACCCCAGTTGGTGGGGAGATCGCCGACCATCTCCAGCTCTTGTTCCAAAACCTCGGCTGGGATAATAGCCACTCCCTGCTGGTGGCTGGAGCTTAATCGGTCACGCCATACAAGTGACCCTGGACTGCGTGCGCCAGAACCAGGAGGCCTTGTCGGGTCTGCGCAGAGGTCAGCACGTTGCGGAGCCCATGCAAGACCTCCGAGATCTTGTTGTTGTCCGGCTCCTGCGCTGCTTGTTCCATAGCAAACCACACTGCCTCCGCCTGCTGGAGCACGAGTGTACCATCCAGAGTATAGCGGAGCTGTATCCCCGGAGTGTTGCCAGTTGCCCCACCACAGGCAGTACACTAAGACAGTGCGCCATGCTCGCATCCATGTAGTGGCCAAATGGTCGTTGGCTGGAATCAGCTCTTCCTTGTCCGGGGTGAGTCTTGTGGATGGCATTGTCCAATAAGGGGGAGGCAGAGCAACCCCTGCGTCTCGGCAGAGGCTGTTGACGGGACAGCTCCCGAGTACTTGCCTGGGTTCTTGGATGGTCTCCCGGATGTCAAGGTGGGGTTTGCCCCATCGACGTTTCTCAGTCTCGGAGGGCAGCGGCAATCAGCACCAACTCGGCTTCCTGCATCCCGTTCCAAACCGGTCCCATTGCTGCAAAGGTCTGGGTGATCTGGTCCGGCACTTGCACAGAAGCCACGGTGAGCGTGTCTGCCTGAAGCTCCTGCACATTGGTGGCAGCAAGGGCCTTGATTCGTACGGTCAAAGACCCCTCATGCTGTCCAAGTCCGGCGATCCAAGCATTCGCCGCCTCGTTGAGCGTGCCCTTCGCCTTAAAATTCCCAGAGATGCGTTTCCCCAGTTTTTGCAGCCTGTTCGCCTGTTGCTGTGCGATTTGCTCCGGTGTGAGATCGGGGAGCGTCAGCTGCGGTTCGTGCCAAAGGTCGCCGCTTGCTCTTGCTGAAATAGCTTGCAACGCGACCGTGAGGGCAGGCGGATAGCTGAACTGAAGCTAGTCCGTAGGGGTCGCCTCTGACGCCTTTGTCTTGCCCTTGCTAGCTTGTGCTTTTGGAGCACCATTTGGCGGCATACTGCCGTGATGACTGAGCAGCAGGGCTCTGTCGGCTCTCAACCTTTGACGGGCCTTCGATCTGGCCGCTCGTTGACGGCGATGTCAGGGAAGAGACCTGGCCCGGTGGCGTCTGCTCGCCACCCCACCAAATGAGCCCCAAGCCAAGGAACAAAAGAGCCAGTTGCACCAGAGGCACGAAGGAAAAGGCCGCGGTACGTCCAGCTAAGGACAGATACCGACCGGAGCCCACCCGGAAGAAAAGGGCACCAAGTGATAGGTCCACCGAAGGACAGGTTACCAAAGGCTGGGCCCAGTCCGCGCAGCAGCACCTGGGCCGCGATGCTGTCGACACACGCGAGGAGTGCCTGGGGCCTGGAATACTTAGATCCCTGGAGCCAGAGGCCATAGAAAAAACTCAGCTCAAGCCATCTCGAGCCGAAACCCTTCGATGTTGAACCAGAGAGCTTAAATCGCAGCTTTCCAAAGATAGTACTGCGATGAGACCCATGGGTTGACACTCTGGTTTCCGACCTTTCTACGGAGAGTCGTGGTCTGTTGACACGACCATGGAGTGGTTGCCAGAAGCGAGCATGCTTAACAATTGACAGTAATGCTGGATTGGGGATCTTGACTGTGCACACTAAACCAAATCCCACACCCTTGAAACCCGAACCCCGGAACTCCAAAATGATGCAGTCGGTTTTGCGAGTCCTGCTTGCAGTTTGGGGGCACAAGCCGACAGGCCGAACCGGATAAATGACACGGTCCAAACAACTAAAAGGGACCAGTTGATGGTATGAGCTGTAGCTTTGCAAATGTACCAAAACCTCAGCCACCCACCGTCGGACTGCCTAGAAACTAGGACAATCATCCGACACTTGGGACCTGACCCTAGAATCTTAGAGCCCGAACACCAAAACCTACACCTTGCAGCACACATGCCATTGGCACCACACCAGACCCCAGCCCGACAAACAAACAAGACACACCCTTGATCCTGTAAGCCAGCCTTAGCTGAACAGACAAGCGCAGTGGCAGTAAAAGTGGAGAGGGATGGTCGTGGTTGCATGAGGTATGCTGAGCACTAGTACATCAGAGAAACATCGAAGCCTTGCTACGGTTGTATAGACTAACACCCGTAGCCATGCATGAGAGGATCTTGCGCTCCATTTGGGCCTAGTCTCTGCGCCATGGGTCAGAGCTCCGGCGTTGCGGCAACAGCGGTCTTGGCCCGACTTGGAGGGCAGGCGGAATCTTCTGCTCACATTTCCGGGTGTAGGGTCTAGGCGTCGTGCTGCCCAGAAGGACTAAATGTGGCTTGCTTTCCTAGAGAGTCGATCGGTATGGATTTTTTCATGGTTTCTACAGTTGTTAGGCGTAGTCGTGTTGAATACAAAGGGTGTGGGCTCCTTACACCGTACGGTTGTGCACTTCTGCATCTCACCCAGAACGAATTTCGGGTAATGTGGTTTCCCTTTAATCCCGTAAACTCAACTCCCCCAACCCCAAACCCCAAACCCCCAAGCTCTAAACGCCCGAGCCTTCGGCCTAGACCTTGAACCTGCCCCGTAGACTCAGACCTCAGGCCTTAGGTATCTTCAGAGGAATTAGAGCCCCCTGAAACCTTGGCTGCAGCCATCTTCATGACGCAGGTGCCAGCCCACGCGCAGTCCCTAAGCCAACACTTCAAGCCATAGATGTCGGCATTGCCTGGGTCGGTGAGAGAATGGGGCTGCAACGCCTTTGTGAGGGGAGCGGGACTCGAAACTGTGGTGTTTGAAAGATTCTGTTAGTGGATAAATCCTGCTTACCTTCAATACCCAAAAGTCGATGGGCAGCATTGTATGCCCTGGTATGTCCATGGAGGCCACTACGCTCATTCCGTCACCATGTAAATGCATAACTCTGACTGCTGCATTTGCTGCTTGATTTGTAGCAGATGCATGTATGGATGCCCTTGTTTGTTCTTTTGCTCGTGAATGTGCATGTGTACATTTCTGTATATTCACACGCACATATGTACATGTATACATAATATACATATTATAAATATATATATATATATATATATATATACACATATGTACGCATATGTAGACACACATGGTCATACACAAGTCAAGGTGTTGCAGGTCGGCAGTGATATTTGCCAGCTGAAGTTTGCTTTTCACATTTTGGATGTCATATGCGTTGTTCTTGCATGTGTGTCTGTATATATATATATATATGTGCGATTGTGTATGTACACAGATATTTACGCACACATACATACCTACATACTTACGAACAAGCATGCACGCAATCAAACAAACAAACAAACATACATACATACATACACACGTACACACATGCACACGTACTCACGTACACACGTACACACGCGCACACACACAGAGATATTATATGTATATAATATTTATATATATATATATATCTGCTTTTTGATGTATACATATATGTACATACATACATATATATATATGTATGTACATATATATGTATATGTATATGTATATGTATATGTATATGTATATGTATATGTAATGTATATGTATATGTATATGTATATGTATATACATATCTGTTGCATGATGGTGCACGCGAACCTGTATACTTGTGTATATGTAAAGCGCGCACGCACACGCACACGCACACACACACAGACTCTATATCTATATATATCTATATATATCTATATATATCTATATATATCTATATATATCTATATATATATATATATATCTATATATCTATATATATATATATGCTTACCCCCTCCCCCCCCTCCCCATGATCCATGGCCGTTTCCTTTCAAGCGAGGCAGTGGGAATACTTACAGGCTGCGAAAACATCGCCAGGCTCGAAGTTCACCAAAATCCCCAAAATCTCAGCAACTGTGGCCCCACGCTCCCCATAGATGCCAGGATTTTGGGTTGGGGATTTGTGGGAAACTCGAGCCCGGCGATGTTTTGGCGCTTCCGGCTTCATAAATGTTGGGGAAATTCGAGCCTGGCGATGTTTTGGCAACCTTGGATGCGAAAACACCGCCGGGCTCGAATTCGAGCCTGACGATATTTTGGCAACCTCGGATGCGAAAACACTGTCGGGCTCGAATTTCCCCACAATTTGTAAAGCTGGAAATGCCAAAACATCGCCAGGCTTGAATTTCCTCCAAATCCCCAAAATCTCAGCAACTATGGCCCCGTACTCGCCATAGATGCCAGGATTTTTGGGATTTGGGTGAAATTCGAGCTTGGCGATGTTTTGGCACTTCCGGCTTCACAAATTTTGGTGAAACTCGAACCTGGCGATGTTTTGGCAAACACTGCCGGGCTCGAAGTTCCCAAGATTCCTGAAACCTGCAATGCAAAAGTAATGGAGGAACAGCTGTACCATGTACTCATACATGGGCGTTCACTTGCTTCAGTTCCCAACTGTGCTCTCGCTTCTTTCATCGAGCAATTTTTGTTTTAATTTAGTTTCGCTCAACAAAAGAAAAGAAATCAACCGTACTTTGTAATGTTGAAAACTGTTCGTGTTTTTGGATGCGTTAGAACGTTTTATGCGATGCACATGTTTGTTGAACTTTACACCATTTTTAGAAACTGTCGAGTTTTTGTTTCTTCATCGAGGTACGATCTTGCTAACAGTTTAGGATCTGGCCCGCTGCTTGAACAAAGAAAAATATTTCTTGTATTTTACAAACATAAACTAAAGAAGCTGATAAGCCCCGATATTTTATATCATTACATATAAAGTTAGTTCCCGACTAATACCGTGTTGCCTTATTATTTTTGTGGTTCCCTTATTAAAACAGAATGCCAGGAAAAAGGTACCATTCAGGCGACATTGGGGAACCTGGTACACGAGCTTTCAATTGCTTCAGTTACTGGCGGTAATAACTCTTCTCTCATCGAGCAAAATCATAACCGAGTCAAGGTCAGCATGGCTCAAGAGGTAAGTCGAGTGTTTTATTGCTTTCACCAAAGCATAATGAGAAAAGATGTGTTTCCACCATTGCTCGGAGGCCATGAGGAAAAGTTTGGAGTTGTTTCATGCTGTCTTCGAACATGGCTGGAGCTTTACCAGACTTTGTCATGTGTGCGAGTAGCACGGTGCAGCGAAGCTTGGTTATGTTCTGATAAAACAGCAAATGTGTTGAGAGGAGCAACGAATGCTTTCCAGATACATGCTCGTCTTAATTCCCACGAAGTATAACGCGTAAGAAGCTCGACATACTTTACCTATGACCGAGTGTATTTGGAGTTTGGCGGAGGGAGACCATTTCTTTCCCTAAACACTCAGATGTTTTGTAGGTGAGTTCCAGCCACTGATAACGGGCTCAGGTGGCTTATTGTGTTTCTTTTTGATGAAACAGGATTTCTAATGAAAGAAAACAACACCACCTGAGAAAAAAACAACTGAGTTTCTGTTGTCTTTCTTGATTTTGAAGATATGAAATTGTCCTAGGTTCCGTTGAAGCATGAAGATACATGGCGGTTATTTTCCATGTATTATGGGGAGCCCCAGCTTCTTTTTTGTTTTATGGACAGATACTCAACACCTCTGTTTAGTGTTGCTTCTAGTAAGACAAACATACTACTGTTATGTGTGTTTTCACTGAAGGAGTTGTCCTTACCCCTTATGGTATGAAGAAAAGACCAGCTGTTTCTATTCAAACTGTACATCATACATAGTTCGACAGACTGTAAATGATGATCAAAAGCACCTAAAACATGAGAGAGATACCCTTTTGACGCAACATACATAAAGAGATACATGCATTTCTCATGTTTTCTACACGGATAGGAAAACAAGATTTTTCTACAGTCGTTGACAGAATTTGGGAACTCTTTCGTTTGTCGCCACTGGTAAAGATGAAAAAGATTTCTTATGCTTTTCTGTGGTGAACGAAGATTTCCAACCGCAAGAAGAGCTTTCTCCGGACACTGACTATCCAAAAGCAGAGGAGCTTTCTGGTGTCTTCTAGTTTTCTGCACTAGCGACAAACGATCGGTAGGCGCGCAACACGGAGCGCCAAACAGAATCCGTTTTGGGGTTCAAGTAGTTTTCACACCACACAAATACTTAACATAACGGTGAAGTGGAGAAACCACCGTACATACCGATGGCTTGCTTACTTGAGAAACAACAGACAGAGACTGAAGATGGTGCGCGAACAGTCGGCGAGAAGGCTGCTATGGATGAGGGGGGGTGACCATCTATATATATATATATATACATATATATATATATATGGTCGCCCCCCCCCCCCGTTGACAGACCTACGGGAGAGTTGACTCAGCATCTGCATGGTCTGTCATCGGATGGGTGACGATCAGCCCTCCCAAACTCAATTCCAAAATTTCCAAAATTCTCGCCCCTAACTTTCCGGATTTCCAAAATTTCCAAAATTTCCAAAAAGTCCGCCCTTCTGTTTTGGAAAATCCTGTCCACTAGGTCGGGCCATTTTGGAAATTTAAGAAATTTTGGAAATTTCGGAATTTTTGGACAGTTTGGAATCTTTGGAATTTTTGGACTTGTTGGAAATTCCAAAATGTCCAAAATTTCCAAAAAGTTCGCCCTTATGTTTTGGAAAAATCCCGTCCACTAGGTCTGGGGATTTTGGAATTTTTGGAATTTTGGAAATTTTGGACTTTTTGGAAAGTTTGGAATTCCTGGAATTGATTTTCAGGAGGACTGATTGTGACCCATCCGATGACAGACCATGCACTACGACTCACTTGCAAAGGCAAGGTCTGTCAATACTCAAGCCCATATTTAGACGAATATCAATATACGTATATATATATATATGTATTGATACTCCTACGAATACTATTACCAATACTAATACTGTCGTTGATCATTTGTTGAATGCTCAAGCTAGTACCAGCATAACTTTTAATATTGCACGTTTATAAAGCCTAATACGAATATGCTTAATAAGAACACTAATATTGATTGATATTGGCGTTAATATTCCTACGCATATCAAAAAATCATATGCATATTGGTATTAGTGTATATTCAAACCAATACTAATACACACCTGCATATACTAATGTACATATATATATATATATACATACACCACTATATTAAAATACAAATACATTAACTCATTCATGTAGTCATCTGTTAGTATTTTCATGTAATCAAGAGCAATACAAAACAAACATTCCTTCAACTACAAATCATCAGATCAATATTAGTACCAACGCTAACACTATTACTAACTCTCATCACAATATGTATACTAACAGCAATATTTGCATAAGTGTTGATGCTGCTACGAATACTAATACGCATACTCTTATGATGTTAACTGTCATGCTATCACCAAGGCTAATACTGACATTGGTAATTTGTTGAATATTCAAGATAATGCCAGTATTCATACCCGCATTAACACTTATATTAAGGCGAATACGACTATGAATAATCCTAATACTAGTATTAACATTAAAACTCCTACAAATACCAATAATCATATTTATATTGATATGAATACTAATACCATCATGAATAGACACCTGCATATACTAATGTACAAAAAACACATGCCACTATCTTAAAAATACATATATATATATATATGATATATATATATATGATATATATATATATATACATATATATGATATATATATATATATATATATATTCATGCATTCATGTACAAATGTTTTAGGATAAGCATTTACACATATACCAATGTGACAATATACTACCTTGTTAATGTAAGAATATACTATACTAATATGCTATTATACCAATATACGGCTACTATCATATGCAAGTATGCCGACATGACAAAGCAGTGTACTAATATGCCAACATACTGATAAACCTATAAATCATTAGACAATACACGAATATAGTACATATACTAGTATACTAATATACACCAATGTACTAGTGTACTCATGCACCAGTTGTACTAACATCTTAAATACACTAATATACAAGTATACAAATATGTTGCTGCTCGAATACATTAATGTATTGATATACTAATCTGCATCAACATACTAACATATCAAAACTAATTCTAATCTTGATACTAATACTAGCACTTCTGCGAATGTTAACTGATATTAAACCCAGCATTAAGACTGATACTAATACTAGCGGTGGTACTTTTGCTGACATTGACACTGGCACGAACACTAACACTAACACGAACGTGAGCACAAACTCTTGATTATATTACTAGTATTGATATGTATACTTTCAGTAAACACTAATACTAATACTAATAATAATACTAACACTAATACTAATACGAATACTCATCCTAATATCAATACTCCACAAACTATTAACTCATGTGCCGCACGTCTGGTGCATGCGTCCTCAGCACATGGCATGTTAAAAGTACACGTTGTATATCTACTGTAAAGGTTTTATTTTACAGATTATCGTCGTGTGCGGTGTCTTTAGATACAATATCTCAGCCGAGTCACCTGCCAAGAGTACACTGTCACATGGGCATGGTCTGTCAATTGGGGGGGCGGGTGAGCATATATATATATATCTATAATATACACGCATGTAAACATGTGTGTACTGTACATATGTATATGTACATACATACACATGCACACACACACAAACTATCTGTGTATATATAAATATATACAGACAGAGAGAGAGAGAGAGAGAGCGAGAGAGAGAGAGAGAGAGAGAGAGAGCGAGAGAGAGAGAGAGAGAGAGAGAGAGAGGGAGAGAGATGGAGAGAGAGAGAGAGAGACCATGAGAAGCCGTGCTGGACCTGTCGAACATTCTGCGTAGATTTGCAGGCCCCTGCACAGATAGGGGAGCTCGAAAGGCAAATTTCAAAGGCAATCTGGAAGTCCGTGCATCATTGCCACACTTACGAAGTCAGCATGCTTGGGCACAAGGCTCGACCGCTTCGTCATTGTCGTCGTGATCGTCATCGCATCACCGCCGTCAACATCGTCGCCACCGCCATCGTAATAATCATCGTGGTCTTCGTCGTTTTCGTCATAGTCGTGAATTCCACCACCACCATCATCGTTATCTTTCAATGTGTTTCTGTGTTTGCTTTTGGTCTCGTGTTTGCTAGATCTACCAAATCCAAGGCCCTTGATTGAAGATCTAGGGGGTTTATCCCCCGAGCTTTGCTCGTTCTTTTCGGGGTATGTAGGGCATTGGGTTCTACCTTTGCACTGCCGGGCAGGAGCAGGAGAATGACCCTGACTGCCGCATTGTCGTTGCGGGCTCAGTTATGTGGCCTTGGCTTGCCGCGGGAAAGCATGCCATCGTTTAGTTTGCGCCCGAGCGCATGCATCGGAGGGGTTTTGTTCAGATTTCGAATCCGAATTTTCGCTCCCTCCTCAATTCATGACGTGTGATTACTAATTTGATCTCCCGGCATGTGCTCCAACGACGACTGGCGGAGTGCAGGGTATTCTGCCGGTTTGCACAATTCCCGACGGCCTGTTCTAGAGTCATGGTGTCAGAAGCAGTCATAGGACTCTAAGCCTGACGCCTTCGAGCCACAGACAGGCATGCACCTTCGATGTCAAGGAAGCCCCCAAGCAACACTTCACAAAACTGAAGCTTCCATGAAGCCCTATGAGACCCTAAACCCCTAAAGCGTGAATCCTAGACCGACCCGAGGACAGGCACAAAGGCGAACGTGAGCCTCTCAAAGCCACACGAATCGTCACCCGCTTCGAGGTGGTCCCGGGCTGTCGAACAAGTCAAGTTTGGCAGGCTAGAGCTTACTGAAGGTTAGTCGATGCTATCAGTAGGGCTCTGTTTGGATTAGGGCTCTTGTGTGGCCAGATTTTTGTTGCAGGTGTGGCTCAGGCGTGGCCCCCCGTGATAGCCTGCTCCCCATGCTTTCTGGCTAAGTTTTTCCTACTGGCTTTTGTTGTATGCCTCTGGCTTCTAGTGCTTTTATTTTAGTATGTTGTTGCGTGTTTCTCGCTTCCCTGCTTAGTTCTGTGTGTATCTAGTTTTTGCTTCTGGATCTCCACTTTTCACTTGTTGCTCTTGCTTGTATTTCGTTTTTGCTCCGTCCTTCCAGTGGCTCCAATGCCCTTCTCATGCCTTCTGCCTTGTCTTAATAGCTCACCACAGGAAGGTAACCTACCAAAAGAAGGTACCCTACAAGTTCGAGTTTCCAAATAGTAGTTGCGCCGAAGCAGGGCATGGCGGTTGTGATTCCGCTACGAAATTATGCAGCGTGCAAACTCTGATGGCCCAGCTGGACACACGCGCACAAGTTGTCAACTGTGAAAGTCTCGCAGCTTGCAGCAAAAGAAGCTCCTGCAAAGTTTAAAGTGTAACTCCCAAGCAGTGATGCAATGTTTCTGGCAAAGTGGAATTCTGCAAGATTTAATTCCCGAATAGCTTGCTGCAAGCACTTCCCGGCAAAGCAAAGCAAGACAGAACACTGAGGTTACCGCAACTTGAATGTCGAAGCCGAAGCGCAAAGCACTGAGCCCTATTCGTAGCAATGAGCCGCAAACCCAAGTGGCGGACCTTCACAAGCAATTCCTCAGCCATGGCCCGTGGACAAGAATCGTACCCTGTAAGACTCCGAATCCCGCTGTCGCAGGTACTGTTGTCTTGCAAGCTAATAAGTGGAATTTGCCATGGTTGGGCCGGAGTACTTACCATGCATCAAGCCTGATCATTACGGCTACGTACCCGACATTGAATTTCCCACAACATAATGCCCAGTTACGAGCGCCTTACAAGACCCCCTATACCCAATCCTGGACTAGAACATGCTTCTCGAGCTCCTAAGCGTGAATTAAACCAACACCTGGGCCTATTACCCGGACCCTGCTCAAAGCCCTGCAAAATTCCAATCACACAAATATCTTCGAGGGTAGCGATGGTGTGGAGTCCGTCTTCGAGATGGCTTTCGACGTTGCCACTTGCCCGTTTAGTAGTCTAGGCCTTTAGGCTTCAGCATATCATGTCTCCGTGGTCTTGTAAGCTTTGGCCGGTCCCGGTTGCAAGGCTTTGACATTCAGTAGACTGGACCCGATGCCCTAACGACGCCGTAGACCTCACTCCGTGATTTAGGGTTTCGGGATGTTTTGGTTCTTAATACGTAGGATATCGAGTTCTCGATCCGTCAACAATCAAAATCAGACCCATTCCCCGGCTTGGTTCTGCGGCTGTGCGCTCTCGGGTTTGAAGGTTTGAAGGCTTCGGTTCTAGAGGTCTTTACGGTTGTGGGTTCTGGGGTGGAGGGATGTGGCGGGCGGTTGCGCATTTGGAGTGCTGTTGCGTTGCAGACCGCACCGTTGCTGCCTTTCACGGTGTTGTGTAGGGTGTTTAAACATCATACTGTGGGTGCCATAGAGTGACAAGGAACCTCAATGTCCTGGAATCATGCACTTGATCATCCTGACACACAGGGGCCAACTTAAAGGCAGCGATCAATTCCGGCTGAAGGTCTGTCCATGGATCATTGTGATGATCATCCAGTAGTTTGGCAGGTGGCAAGCAAGATCATACTCCTTCCTGGATTCGCATAAACTCAGGATGTGCGACTCGCAGCAGTAACTTTGGGCATATGTTCGTGGCAGCGCCGCGAACCAGCCGCTGGTACCGATATTGATATCCGCATTGGGGCTGACCGATGTGCCAGTGGTGTTGGCTATATAGCAGAATATAGCAAGAACAAAGCACAACTGTACCGGCACTATGAAATAACAAGCCCCATTGGATAATAACAGTGTTTGTTCAGCTGGCGGTGGACCCTGATCTTGAACCCTCGCAGCCGTCACTAAAGTCTAAGCCCCGCCCCAGGAGGAAGGAGCCACAGCGAACTGGCGCGGAGCCCCAAAGCGTTTTGGGATTAAGGGTTTCAAACTTGCTGACGGCATGAAGCCTCCAGATTCCCACAGCATGTAAACCGATGAGCTGAGACACTGCGTCAGTGTTTTGCGGTTAAGGGTCCAGGACCATGCAAGACCTGCGCAGCACTCCCCATCAAAACGACGGCTATGCAACATGACAACACTTCCAGATCGGTTCTTGGTTCCGGATTCACGGTTCATGGTTCGCTAGCATGAAGACTACAGCCCCAAACTGTGAATACTCGCATCATCCTGAACCCCCAGAAGCCTTGGACGTAAACCGTGCACCTTACATGCAAAACCTTGCAGACACCCTATTGTCTAGATGCCGAGCTTGAAACCCTCGGTTTAATGGAATAGAGTTCGAGGGCCATTTTCGCCGAGGCTTTTGCAGGAGCTGCAATCCAGGCTAGCTGAGGAGCGTCCAGAGGCAGCTCGGTTTTTGCCAGTCCTGTAAGTATAATGAGTATAGTTATCCTTGTTCATTTCCTGGCTTGTTGATTTTGGGCTCCATCAGCCGAGTGTACCAGAAATGGAGCTATACTGGTTGAGGTTCAAAAAACCCGCTGCAGGGTCGGCGGCCTAGGATATAGGGCATCGGAATTGGGTGTAGTTCAGTGTTTTCGATAGCTTTTCGGCAGGTTCCGTTCAATTGTTCAGCACTCGGGCGCTTGTGACTTGTTCTAAGCCTAGACAACAACACACGTGATGGACTGCATTCCGCTTCTGCTTTTCCAAAGCAGATTCGGTTGGGGGGATTCTGGTGGGCATTTTAAGAGAGACGAAGAGACGAGCTGTCTCAAGTATAGTAAGAAGTTTCTTATGAACAGCTTGGGAATGCTTATCGGAACCGTAAACTTCCGTAAAGATTTCAAGCACCCGAGCAGTGTCGAATCCGAGTGCCACTGCAGGACGGTAGAGTTCGAATATTCAGGGGTCCCGATGCCCTTTCGAACGTCGATTCCCTGTCGGTGTCTCTGAGTCCTGAATCAACATTGCAACAAATGACAGCACAAGACCCTCAAGTTGGAAGGACAAGCCCGCGGTTTCGAGAAACGCGAGCCCTATGTATACACATCCCTAGCAAAGTCTTTTTTCTCCAACAACTTGCCAAACTGCACCCCAAACACGCTTTGACGCTGTATTTTCTGAAGCCAAAGGTAGGTAGGCCTGCAGCTCTGAGCGAGGCGCCGCGCGTGATCGGGCTCAAGGCCGCCGAAACTCGAAACTATAGCCTGCGGTGTAGGAAAAGGATTCTTAAAAGCAGCCGGACGTTGAGGGGGGTTGTTGGTTTAAATTGGGAGTTTGGAGGTGGTTCAGGGTCTGGGGAATGGGGTTTGCAAGAGTACATCAAGCTTGTGCCTTGTTTGTTATAGGCCTAAGTTCGCGTTTCATGGGGTTTACCATGAACTTCATAGGCGGCCGGAAGCCCTGAACATTTCCCTGGTCTTACGCAGGTCTCATCGTCCTTGTATGTTTGTTCTCCAGCCCTATAGGCTTATGTGAGCGGTGATGCTTCTTTCGCTTCAATCGTGTTCCTTCCAGTGGCCAAATGCTCATCGAAAGCGGCTAGCAGGAACGGGCCTGCCTGAACTGAACAGGAATTCCAGAAGTTCACGCTCTGGCATTCCGCGTGTTCCCGTAAGTGGCATGCGGTCTGTCTGCAGTAGGTTAATGGGCGTATGTTAGTCCCAGTCGGAAAGAATGGACGAATCGTTGTTCCCGCTAGTTCGTACGTGCTCCGTCAGAACTTTTTGTCTTTGGGACATCACAGCGAGTCTGGCCAGCACGCCAAGCACGAAGATCCTTGAGACTATCAGACCCCGAAGCCCAGGTCCAAGGCAAAACACTTTTTGCCCCAAATCCCGTCATTAAGCCCAGATTTAAGACGAACACCGTTTAACTTTATACACCTACTAGAGTCCCTCTCAAGAGTCCCCACATCCAACAATTGGAGACAGTACTAGCTGTTAGCTCCAAGAATGGTCGGCGAGTCCCGCAGACAAGTGCCCGACTCAGGTGTTACGCACTGCTCAGCATGAGGCCTTTCGGGTCTGGCTTTTGGAATTCAGGGGTTGGGCTTCAGGCGTTGCGATTTAGGACTTTCGGTTGTCTCTGTTATTGGCTTTCGATTTTAGTATTCTGGTGTTTTTGCAATATGATGTTCCGATAAGAGTTTCTGATTTGGGCTTGGGAAGAGCACCCAGCAGGTGATAGATGGTTGTGTTGGGGAGGAGGCGCGAAAGTGTTTGTGGTCCCTGGGCAGTTTCTCCGGGCATATTTCGTAATATTCAGCCAGGTCCTTGAGGGGCAGAGATTTCGCATCTATCGCGTGCATACTATCTTCCTAGCTCGTGGAGTCAGATTATGGAGGGTACACGTGTTTCCTTTTGGTCGGTCGTGTGTGGCGGAACTGCAGTTTCACAGTTTGAAAACAGTACTGTGAGTGTGTCGATAACCATTGAGCGTGTATGGACATTTAAGGTTGTTGCGGCTTGTTGGCTAGGGTCGAAGTGTTTTATGGCTTCCGGAATCATTCGTTCGCCCTCGCATCGGATGCCCCACGCCCAACACCCTCATCCATCAGATTGTAGCCACTTGAGGGTCTCGTGCTTCTCCATCATGATCTGGGAAACCGTGTGGCAGAGGGATCGCTGGTCAGTCACATGCATTACATCCCACCGTCTACATACGCATGATACATACGTGTAGTTGTTTGGTGTTATTCTCTTTCCGGTGAGTTTTGGTGCACAAGTCTTCAATACGTGCATCGAATCGAACGACCTGTAAAGGCACAAGCGCTGAACCCTTTTGCGTTTGCTGCAGCGGTGCAGGGCCCAGCAGCTGAGTGACAGCACAAACTTGGCACTTGGCAAGTCTGCGATATCAGTTTCGGGCATGAGGTATGGACCTGGATTCCCTTTTACTTCAAGAAGACGTTCGTGCGAACACATCGTAATCTGCTCGCGTCGGGATCAGCATGTTCCCTCCTCACAACATCGGATTTGTAGTACAGGCGAGCTCCACTTCAACATGTGCTTGAACCGTTTGTTGCGTTGAACAAACTCGATCAATGAGTTGCGTGCAAAACACATTGTCGAACTCCTTTCCGATTGTAACATCTGCGGTGGGTAGGCCCAACCAGCACAATTCAGCTCAATTGACCATGTGGGGTAGCAGAAGACCCTGAACACTGCAACAGGACTGTGATGTTTTGAAAGCTTTGGGTTCAGGGTTGAGCAAGGTGGGCAACCAACTTAATTCTGACAGATCTGTCCGGTTCAGGCTGGGGTTTAAGGGCGCCTAGGGCAGCTGGGGTTTAAGGGTTTACGGGGTCCATGTGGGTTTCGGCTGTTGGAGTTTAAGTGTGGGGGTTTGGGTTGTATTCCAATCAGAAACGCCTACAGAGGGATAAAGCGGCTGCAAAAAAGCAAAAGGCATTGTCCCTAAGCAAAGAGTAGCTTAAACCCTAGCGGCTCACCCCAAAACTCAAACCGGCCAAATTTGGCGACCAGGCCTGCGGTGCCCTCTGCGCCGGCGAAGCCATGACCGCGCGCCAGGCGTGGCACGCGAACCCAAAGGTTCAGGACTTGAGAGGTTCAGGGCTTTAGAGTTTTCGGGGAGTTCAGGTTTGAGCATTCAGGGCTTCCAGGGTTGAGTTTTTCCTATACTTTACATCTTTGGAATTTGGTCTTCTAGGGTTGGAGGGAAGCCTCTCTTGCATAGGGCTTCAGGAGTTGAGGGCTAGGCGTTCTAAGATTTGAGCCCTGGACATACAGTACATGAAATTTGAGTTGGGGTTTTTGTACGAGATTGTGACTGCCCGATCATAGCAGTTTTGGGTTCAGGGCCGAATTTCGGGCAAGGTGAAGGCCAGGTTTAGCTTCTGACATTCTGTCTAGACGTTCCTTAGTTCTCATGATCTTGCGATTGGTGTTGAACGTGTCTCAGACTCAGCTGGAAATCCCAACATCCTAAGTTCTACCCGCCTAGCAGAAGTCTTGCAGCTTAGGGTGTATATATGGCCTAGGGTTAGATTCTGTGCTGAGTACTGTCCTTTAAATTGGTTCTGAATGTCGGACTTCCGGGCTAAGCTCTAGTTGCTGTGTTCTTAAGATGTTCGTGACCTCTCCTCTAGGCCCCAAGCTTTAAATCACGGTGCTGAAATTTGTTCATACATGTTCTTGGGCGCCTTGGTTATATTTCTGGGAGCAAAAGAGTACATGGTAGGACTGGCAGGATCCCTAATCCAGGGATCATCAATCAGTTTTCCCGAACTGTTAAAACCAAATCCCACCAGCCCCCACTTGTAAAACTTCATGTCCCAAAGTGAGACTATCAATTAAGGTGTCAGGATGCTTTCCTATAAGATACCCTAAGGGCCGATCCCATTGCTTGGCGCTTCTGCTGCGGCCGAGGCGGCGAAAGTGGCGTCCAATGGCGGCTGCATGCCTTTTGCTCGCATGTTAACGGTTCGCGCTTTAGGGTTCAGGTGGGTCAGGTTTCAGAGAACTAGGGGGTTAGAGTGTTGAGGCTTGGATTCAACTGAGGCTATTAATTGGTTAGCCTCCCAAGTTCCTTGGGCATCGCCACGCATGTTCGAGTCCAAGAATGAACATCAGCTTGGCGCAAAGGGCTTGCTCCCAACCTGCTATTTTTCCAGCTTATGAACCCCAAGCCGCAGTGTCTCGTACTCTCAACCAAACACCACTGTGCTTACTTCCGGAACCTCGCCTTGGAGTGCAGCTGATGGAGCTTCTGCGTACACAAAGCAATCTTAGCAAAGGCTTCGTTTGGCCTGTAAACCATTTTTTTCAGTTATCTGGTCCGATTTGTTCTGAGCAATAATTATAGGCTTCATGGTTCAAAGTCCGCAGCTCAGGCCTTTGATGGCGGCGATGATGCTGCAAGGAGGCCCGCTTCTGAGCCTCCCTCCGGCCGAGTTCGGGATAATGAACGGTACAGGAGGGGTTGTGGTTGGCAAGGCAGGTTTATGGTCCCCTAAGTAAAGATGACCGAAGGACCCCTTTCGGAAGTCCCTTCAACACCCGCGCTTGGTCAATCACGGGTGCCTACATAAACCCCTAAACCCATGTTCTTGCATCCTATGTCCCAGGAGACAACAATGATGCACAGTCCATCGCGCGATATCGCACGCATCGGTTTCTCGATTTGTTTCCTTCGCGACGCTGTGAGTTATGTGTTTGCGGCGAGGGGCCGGCCAGAGAGGTTTTGGTAGCAAGGCCATTGGCTCTGCAGCGTCGAGCTCCATTGGATGAAAGTTGTTGCTTTTCCACATATGTGCCATGATTTAGATCTAGATCCTAAGCCTCAGAATCTTAAACTCCCAACTCCAAAACCTAAAGACCCTAAACACACATCCCACCTTTTTTTCATCAGAGCTGGTTTAGTGTGCCGTTCTGTTTACTTCAGCACCCCCACCTCCAAGCTTCAGGCTTTACGGCCTTGTATCTCGGGCTTATTGGTGTTCTATCATGCGCAAGCGATGTTTGCAATCCCAAAGCCGCAACCCGTTCGTGCCAGATGAGCTCATTCTAGACTACGACATTCCCATCGAGGAGAATGCAGGGCGACCAGGGGTGCTGATCCTTTCAAGCCTCCAAACGGGTTTTCCTGTCAAGTTTAAAGTTTAGGACGATCCACCTTACCTGTCAGAGTCCATCCAGTGCTACTGGGTGCCATTCATCGTTTACAAACAAAAACATGCAGCCACGGAAAACTTTGGACAGCCCCGCTTGTTCATGCCATAGATATAGTCATATACTCAATAAGGCCCAAAGCTTGAAACTCACACCAAAGCTCTGTGAGTCCAGGTATAGGTATCCAAAGTATATTGGTGTTAGGACTGGCAGCGATGTACATTATCCACTGCCGCTCAGCAGTCATAAGCCCTGCATCCCTGTAATGTGACTCCTACAGCTACAGCCCCAGCGAAGGAGGTGCTCGGGGAGGCTGAATGTTTCGAGGCCGTCTTCGAGGCGCCACCCACCAAATGTCACAGGAGGGTTTGAGGGCTTTCGGGTTCAGTGTTTAACGCATCGGGTATGGTTGGGGTTTGCGGGACTGCCTGCGCTCCAAGACATGGGGTTAGAACTTGCCTGACACCCCATTAAGTCTGCGACGCTCGTGTGTCTGATTCTGATTGGCTATATTCCCTGAAAGCAGTACATAGGCGTTTGGGCCACAGGCAGTGATCGGGCCATGAGTGCAGCATGTAACGACGCAAGGCGCCTGCGTCCTCGGCTCTCGTTTTTTTCTCTGATCGTTTGCAATACATGGCTCTTTGAGACATCTTAGCATGAAACATGCATCACATATCACACAACCTAGGAATCAGATCCCTGGGCCCTCAGCCGCCCTGAAGCCTTCGCCTCGTGGGCCTCGTCACCACCCCTCGTGAACTTGCAGAGTCTCCTGAAGCCCTGACAAGTCCTCGTAGTAAATCCTAGCCAACCCCCGATGCAGGATTCACGGGTTCAGGGTTTTCCGGGCGGGGGGGGGTGGGGGGTTGGGGCAATTACGGTCGACAGGGGGATGCCTTCCATCGAATTCTTGGTGTGTTGTCCTTCCATCGAATGCTTGGTGTGTTTCCTGCTCCACAGTGTTGTCCAGGCTCCAAGCTTCAATTCAAGAAACCCTAAACCCTAAATCCCATTGGAGTTCGCTGGGTTTTGAGGGCCTCGGCCTGCCGCTCAATGCAAGGCAGCTTCAACCTTGCTAGGGTTTAGGGTATGAAGCCCTGCGACATGGTAGGCTCGGGAAGCCCTAGTTGGAGCTTCAGTTTCAGGCTTGGCATTGATTTTTCAAGGAAGCCCTATCAGCCTCAAATGCAGGCTTAAGGCTTAAGGGTTTATAGGAAGCGATTCTCCAATCAGGCTTACTGTCTAGGGAACCCTTTCAACCCTGAAGCAGAAACAGTTCAATCGCAGCACTCCGTCAATACTCTCACTATAGAAATGGGAGTTTCGGGTTTTTGCTGGGCCAGCAGAGGGTAATCGAATTCAGAGCTAATTAGGAAGGAAGATTGAACCGTCCATCGCTGCAAAGGTTCATGAAGGATACTCCTCCGCAGGGCGGACGTCGCAGCAAGCTGCCTCGGTGGCATGATTCCACAGAGAAGGTATGAAAGCTCGAGAGATAAGAGACCCCAAGCCCACGACCCTGGATCCTGAGATCCTAAAGTAGCAGGACCTAACATCCCCCACATTCATGCCTGGCCTAGGTACTTTGGGATCCGGTCTTCAAGCTTACTACAGAATCATTCCTAGCATGGCTTGTGGTCCAAGGTGTTAGGAAGTTCTGGAATTTAGGTTTTCGTCATGCTTAGCCGGGGTTGAGGGGATCCGGGATGTCAGGGAGATGTTTTGGCCCGGACATGCCCGAACCTTACTAAGCTCTAAACGTCGCAAAACTTGAACCGCCGAAGTTGTCGTGCACCAAACCTCAACTCCTACACCCTAGAAATGGCCCCTGAGAAAGCTTGTTCTTAATTAAGTGATCTATCTGATTATGGGCGCATCTTTGTGTTCAAAAGCTTGCTGTTGAAGGCGACTGTGGCGATTGCTTCAAATTTCGCGGAGGCCCAGGGAGATCTCAAAACAGCGACGACACCGGGCGTGTTTGGGCTGCCTGTGAAACAAGGTTGTCTTTTTGAACAGCCGGCGAGATGGATGTTTTGGGACTGGTCGAAGACACTGGACGATGACCCGGCTAGGAAGAGCACCACTTGCTTCCATGTCGTCTTGGGTGTTTGGCCATGGGCCTTGCTGTCGACTGGGGATCCTCAACCACGAGCGTCTGGGTTGCAGATATCACCGATCCCTTGCCGGAGGGACGGCAGCGTATTCTAGCAGGACCGGGACGGGTGCTGGCGCAAAGCTACAAAGTGGCCATCCAGGTCAAACTTGCAAACACTATCCCTGGCCATCCCAAGGCCCTTTATGTGTGAGGTTCGGCCGTGTTCCCTGGTATTGGTAGTATTATTAGTAGTATTAGTAGTATTAGTAGTATTGTAGGTAGTATGCATATATGCATACTAGGTTTACCAGCCAACCAAAAGCCTCTGGCTTTTCTCTAGGGCATAAGATGTCGCCCCACCCCCGACCCAAGATCCCAATCGAATGAGCACCCAAGGCCCTAGTTGTTCTCGATAGACGCCAGGTTCTGCAAGACGAGTGAAGCTGAAACCCAAGCAAAAGCTGTCGGAATGCCATAAGCCCTTCCTGAAGTTTCGGACCCCTGGTGCTTTGAGGAGCAGATACCTGGAGACCAAAGACCCTTTCATACCCAAACGCTATAGGGCCCTAAAGCCTCAACACGCCGGATCTCGTCGGCTAAATGGCAGGCCCTGTCTCCAGCCGGCAGGGGCTTTGCAGAACTGGGGCGCAACACCATCCAGGACACTCAGGTTGTCCAAACCGCATGGTCATTAGACTTAGAGGGAGTGAAGAGTGCCTTACGACTATTCGGTGTGGACGGTCTGTCCCTTCAAGCTGAGCTGTAGGCAATCTAAATGCCGGAACTCTTGAACTACTTGAAGCCAATGCCACGAACGATAAAACCCTGCAGCCTAAATTCGAAACCCTCAGACCTAAAGGCCCTGGCGCCTGCAAGAATGTTTGGACCCTGCACATAGGATTGACTACACCTTTTGGTGTCGAGGGTACAGGCCCTTACGGTTCAGGGTTGAGGTGTTAGGGCTTAGCGCTTTGGGAACATGGAAGGGGATATGTTCGAGTTTCAAACAGTGCGCATACTTTCGATTGTTCGCGACACATTTCCAGAAGCCAGAAGCTCTCCTCGTCTGGGTTCCTGAGTGGCCTCGCAAGGGTTGCTCGCTCTTGGGGTTTCGGTCTTGGGGTTGAGGATACCAGGATGTAGCCTCTGAAATGCCAGGCCACAAGATGCCATCACGACAAGCTTTGCTCCTGCCAGCCCCAGGCCCGGAGACCTGCCCAAAAACCCGCAGGATTTCGAAATCGTCCGCGTAGTTGGAGCTGGGGCCCTGCTATCGCCGTTTGCGAGACATGGCTGGTGTCTTTGGGGAGGATGGCTAGAGTGTTAGAGGTTGCTAAAGTTTTACTGCCCGGGGTTCAATGTCCGACGGTCCAGCGTTGGAGCTTAAGCTCGTTGAGGTGGAGGTTCCAGGGGTTGAGGGTTTGAAAGATTTAGGGTTGAGGGTCGGGAGATGTGGGTCTGGGAGGTGAGGGTCCTCAGGGTCGTTTGTTGAGCATGGATGCCTGAAGGTCTGAAATGCCTTGTTTGGGGCTTCTCAGCGACAGCCTTTCTGACGACCGCATTCTCTCGACCAGTAGCAAGAACGAGTGAACCATCCACCCTGCTTAGGACTGACTGGGCGTAGGGTTTGGAGTGAGCTCTGTCCAACTCTATTTCTCTCTTCAGAATCTCGCAGCTGAATCCTGGCTACAGGGAGAAGCCCTGGCCGAAGGAAATAGCTCAAACGTGCCTTGACCATTTCCAAACCTTAATCCCAGAGCCTGAAGCTGATGTCCAAAGCAGCAAGCCTCAACCCTGAACTGCCCACTCCAAACCTCAGCAGCCTCAAGGTCAGGTTTGGTTGGCATTCTCCCACAAGATGGTGCATTGCATTGATGCTCGATGTACTCTGTGTCCACAGATCCTGGATAAGGGCCTTGTCGTGGTCGTGGTCGTCATGCTCGTCGTCGAAGTATTCAGAGAAACTGCATCATGCAGGGGTAGCAAGATCAGGAGTGGTCCTGACGCCAACAACCCTGTACCCCAAAACTCGAGGGCTAAATCGAATGAACCCTGACTGAACCCTAGATATACTGGTACTGTCTACTCTTTAACTTCATATACATATACATATACATATTTACATAGATTGCATATGGTTATATGTATACACATACAATGTGTATCCATGCTCAGCTGTAAGTTGTTTATATACAAGTGCAAGCACAAGGTCTGATTAGTACTATATATTCGTATACAGATAGATAGATAGACAAGTAGATTTAGAGATACATAGGTAGATAGACAGATATAGATGTGCTCTACACTTGCAGGTGGGTGGGTCCGGTCGCGTGCTGCAGGCAGGTGCTGTGAAATCTGAGAAACTCAGCTAGGGACGTCAGCGTTTCCGGTTTAACCTAGCGTTTTGGGCAGTTTAGGGTTTAGGGAACCCATATGTTGAAGCTTCTTCAGGCCCCAGAATAAGCCCACCCGAAGCACCGACAGACTTCGTCTCCTCGGCGGGAAAGCGGTTTATTCAAGCCACAATTCAGAAGCTCTCGAAGGCGCTCCTGTGGTTGGCTGGCTTTCGGCCAGACTGCTTCCCAAAAAGCGGTTTTGCCATCAATTGTTGTCGGTACCTCTGTCCATCGCCAAAATCAAAACTCACGAGAAGCCAAATGATCTGAAATGCTGTCCGAGTTTCTGAGTTGTATTCATCTCTTTGTTGTCTGCCTCTGCTTCCTCGAAGAAAACGGCTCAACATGCATTCTCTTCGCATGCCCACGTCATTTCCAGATTTGGAGGCAAGGGCTTGTGCATCCTTTGTCTGTGCTTCGGTTCTGGTGACAGGCGCATACAAGCTCAGTGGCATCAACGATGGAAGACTATGCACTAGATGTGTGGGCTCTTGGAAAGCCAGAAAAGAACAGAGACACAGACACACGCACGCACGCACCTTCATGCAGGTTTGTTTGTATGTATGTGATCATGCATGCATGTATGTCTGTATGTGTGCATGTATGTATGTAGGTAGGTAGGCAGTTAGGTCGGTAATGTAGATGTGTGCATGCATGCATGTATGTGTGTGTATTTACGTACGTATGTATATTTGTTTGTGTGTATGCATGGATGTCTGTATGTATGCATGGATGTCTATATGTATGTTTGTCCCTCTGTCTGTCTGTCTATCTGTTTGTCTGTCTATCTGTCTATCTGTCTGTCTCTCTGTCTCTCTGTCTGTCTGTCTGTCTGTCTGTCTGTCTGTATTGCCGGTATGTATGTAAACGTGTGTATACCCATACATGTATGTATATATATATACATATATATATATGGTAGCCTATATATATATATGTATATTCATTTGCTTATTTATTTGTAGTATATTCATTTGTTCATTTATTCGTAATATTTCTATGTATACATTTACTAATATATTCACGTGCATGCATGCATACATGAATTTGTATATACATCTTTACATATACATCACGTATGTCTCTGTGTGCTTATGTTCATATATGATAGATTCTGTTTTAGATTAGATAGGTAAATAGGTCGATAGATAGGTAGATAGATAGACCTAGATACATAGAAAATAGACAGATAGATAGATAGATAGACCCATGCGTGTATATATGTGTAAAAGATTGTATGATGTTTCATTCGCATATGTCAGAGCACAAGTGCGCAAGCATACAGACATACTTACATACTGCATACACACATAGAGTACTATCCACTACGGATCCCCCAAGTCGGTCCAAGCCTGCCCGAAATCCAAATCCAAACTGAACCACAGACTCGAGCGGTTAGAGCGTTTCTGGAAGATCCTAAAGAAGGGCTCCTCGTGTTGAGAGTTCAAACTGAAGATTCGGGTTCTGGGTACAATCCCGAACTCCTCAATCCTGAACCGCACGTAAATACCCAAACTGGAAACTAAAACCCCACGTGACAGACCCCAAGCACTGCAAATCCCAATTCCCAGAGCACCTAAGCCCCAGAACCATGCCCAAAACTCGAAAAACGTTGAACCGCAGCGGCACCCCTTTGGAGTTCTTTAAAGTGTGAGGGCTGAAAACGACATGGTTTAGGGCTTTAGGGCCGCATGAAAGGCAGGGTTTAGGCTTCAACGCAGACGCCGGAGCCGAAATTTCCGGCGTTTGGGACATCCTAGATTGTAAATACCTCCGTTCGGAGCCGGAAGCTGCAAGATCACAATATATATATATATATATATATGCTACCCCCCCGGACGTACCTACCTATTTGGCGTGTTTATCCTTTCATTACTTTGGGAACTGTGTGTGTGAGAGCACGATCTTTCGGCTTTGGGAACTGTGTGTGAGGGCACGGTCTCGCAAGAATGACAAGTAGGACTGTTCGGAACACACGTGCAAACCAGGACCCTGGATGACGTAGAGCCGAGTCGATGTGTTAAGCTCCGTGTTTGATTTGGAAACGCAATAAAAGGATAGGTACATGAGGGGAGCACCATACATATATATATATATATATCTCTCTCTCTCTCAATCCAGCAACGGGAACCAGGGAAGACGGCAATAAACCCTATGATGTTTCCGCCTGTGACAACAAAGCAGTGCCGCGCACGCAGCCACAGAAGAATCAGGTGTACATCCCGCTAAAAGTATAGTTTTTAATCAGTTCCAAGCTCCTAGCGGTCCCAATAACTTAACCTAACTATGACGACAAAATCCTTGATTTCCTGATATCTTCACGAGTTGTTTTCGGAACTCCAGGCGCGACATAAGCCGACCGGGCAGTACCGCGCCGTAAAGGTCATGAGCAAGGACTCCGATAAATATTAGTTAGTGTAATGTCCGTGCTTCACCCATGTTGACCCAACCTTGGTCGGATTTTAGCTCGAGCTGGAAGGCAATGAGTACGGTTGCTAGTATGCATGCTAGGCCTGCTGCTAGGGGTGATAAACGTGTCTAGTCGGCCATTTCAAAGCCACGTGGACTGAAAGGAGCTGCAGGATTGAGGTATGGCGGTCGTATATGGAAGTGTCGTTAAAAGGCTTGCGGCATTGGCCGCATGAACTCAACGGAGCCTGAGGCGCAATGTGTACGGGTGTTTGTGGTGGGTTTAAGTTTCACTTTAAGGGTTGTGTGCAGTTTGATAAGTGGGGCTAATGATAGTGATGAATAGATAATCAGCATCTTGCTTTGTATATCTAGGATAGTAAGGTTTTGTCCCTTCTGAGTCTACCATGTAGCTCTTTGACATTGATGCTGCAGAGTGCTGAGTCCAGTTGTCATTTTCCAACAGCACTTTGACAATTCTTCCAATCCCTGTCCTTGTGAGCAAGTATTCGGGTGCTTCTTTTGTCCTTACCCCCTTCGGAAACCTCGTGAGGCTCCGAAGTAGACATTGACAAAGTAGTGATGCGTAAACGGTTTGAGGCTTGTCTTGTAGCAGTGATCATCTGACTATAATAAAACGGCAACAAGACTGATGTGTCGCAGCCGTGTCTTTGGAAGCCTGCAAAGCCGTGGGGTTTCAGATCTGCGGCTGCAGGAGCGCCTGTTCCAGCAGGAGCAGCGGCTTCAGCGGGTGCGCGGGCTCGAGCGCTCAAGTTTTCGGGCTTGGAGGTTTTGGGCCGTTCTGAACGCGAATTTTAAGCCAAGGATCCCGAGATATTATGCAGACCGCCTGCGACCCCCTTTATCTTAAGAATCTTCAGAACCCCCCAAATAATGTAAGGAAGATTCAGTGTCAGGGACGTGTTTGAAACTTGTTTAAGCCATCAACCCCGAAGCGGCGGAACCTACATCCTAAGCCGTCGAACTTCACCTTGCACCCTACCCTTGAAGCCATGGAACTCGTGATGAGGAAAGCCAGGCAGCTGTTTGGGTTGGAGGTAGTGTTGTTTCAATGGGTGTCTAGAATTTCTTAAGTTTCCTCTGAGGAATACTGGTAGTCTAAGCAGCAAGCCTGTTCTTCAACTTGACACTCTGGAGCTCCCGGCTCGACATCTTGGGGGTAATTGGTCACGGGAAGCAGCCAGGCATGGCGTCCTTGGGCTTCGAAAGCTTCCACGACGGGTTCGGGCTTATATGTTCACAACTAGTCAAGTTGATACCATACCCTAAACTTAAGCTCTAACCCTCTACACCCTAAGCCCTAAAACCTAAACGAAGGTGGACACTTGTCTGCGTTTTCGGCCTGTGAATGCACAGGTCATCACAGAGAAGCGCATTCTCGCACGACTCCAGCCTGGATCCCAGTGCGAGCAGATGACGGCTTCTTCAACTGAAAGCTCGTGTATGGAATGTCGTGTGAGGCCGCGCTTTGCAGGATCCCACGCAGATTCTCTAAGTACCGGGCTGCTTTGAGTTGTGGGAGCTGAGCAGGATTTAATTGGAGCTCGAGGCTCGAGCCTTGAGCTATGGAGGTTTCAAGGTTTAGGATTGAAATAGAAAGTCTCGAGCGCTCAGGCATCCATTCGTGGTTTCCTTGCACTGGGCGTTTCAGACCACCACGCACCTTTTCCTGGTGGTGCTGGCGCAAGCTTGCTCTTGGATTTAGCGTTCGGGGCTAAGGAAGCCTATTGGCTGGTTTGTTCTCGCGACTTAGGGTATGACATCTTTGGTCGACCGAATGAAAAGCCCGACATAACCCGGAATATACCCCGAGCGCGACGGCTCCCACTTCCCAAATCCCAAGTCCGAAACCCGAAGCAATAAACGGCTCGGGTTCAGCTCTGATACGCGGATACTCAGAACTAGGGATCCTAGTCATATGTGCGGCCTAGATTTGGGCCCCGTATTCCCTTTCAGCTTGCTCCATGTATCAACTTCAGCTTTTTTGGTTGCAGGTACTGCCCAGGCTCTCACTGCAGACTTGCTCTTCAATTCCGCTTTAGCTACTTGCCCGACGACGGTCATAAATTTAGAAGAACCCAGAATGGCGAGGCCTTTGCGCTTTGCTTCGTGGATCTGACCCTCAAACCCCGTGTAACCTGAAACCCTCAACCTTACACCCCAGCCTTCAAGTTTTTGGAGTAGGGTGTGGAAGAGTGTAGAAGATGTTCGAAAGGTTCGTGAGCTGTTGCGATTCGTGGCACGGTTGTTGGGCACGACGGCAATTTCGATCTGGAGTTGGGGCCGGTGTGTAGGCAATAAGGTCTGAACGTTGAGATGCAGTACCTCTGGCCTGAGACATCTATGCTGCCAACTTAAAAGCCCCGTCTGATCTGGTGCCTTCGTCAGCCTACCAGCCTTAAGCAGCCTTGCAAATCCCAGAAACAACCCTACGAAGCAAAGGACATCTCTACTCCACAGCTGCGAAGTCATGTCAGGTCCTCGACTTCTGCGGCGGTGGAGAGCTGTTTTTCCATATGCTACAGCGGGGCCGATTCGAGGAGACAGGGATTGCAAAGTTTCAGTGTGGTATTGGAACAACGGTGTGGAGTGCCGGGCTATGGTTTGGGACTTAGGGCCTGGGTTTAGGCTTTAGGGCTTCAAGCGTGAGGGCGTCTGGGGCTTGTTCGGGCTTAGGACAAGCTTTATTTGGCGCAATTGCAGTTCGAAGGATATAGGTTAACCGGGGCGATGGTCTGGGGTTTTCTGTTGCCTGTGGGTTCTTTGCAGTCCAGGGTTCGGGGTTGAAGGAACCAAGATCGTCGTGTGTGTTCGAACGCCAGCAGGGCTCAAAAACGTCCCCCAGCAAGGAAGGAAGCAAGGAAGAGATGCTTGAGCTTTGTTCCGAAATGTGCTGGGCCCTTAAAAGTAAATTCAAGCAGGCTGCGGTAGGCATTCAAAGCCTGGAGTGGGGGCCAGTGATTTCGAGTGTAGGCCTGCGGCGTGCGCAGGAGTTACTGGGAATGTTTAAAGCGTATATGATACGATCAAGACCATATACTATAGTATATACCATACACCATATACGATCTACTATATACAGATTTATGTATTCACTGTTTGTACGTATATGCATGTGCACACACACACACACCCACACACCCACACACACATATATATATGGGCGCGTCGTCATTCCCCCACCCCTACATTTCAGCATCTTCGGTAGTGCGCCCAATACAAAGGATGTACTGACCCTTGTCATGCCCCATACCGCTAAGTGTGGTAT
>BGNK01000447.1:0-138922 GCA_003297005.1 Symbiodinium sp. clade A Y106
GGGTGGGTGCGTGGGTGCGTGGGTGCGTGGGTGCGTGGGTGGGTGTGTGTGTGTGTGGAAAGGCTCTAGGCTTACCCTCTCCTAGTGCTGGTGTCTGAATAGGTGCGGCCGCTATTCTTTTACGATGTTGCTACTATCACAGCCATTCGCCTTGCATCTCAGGCACATTGTCACCTGGACAGCCTGTGTCGGTGCTGATGTGCTTCGGGTCTTCCCAGGTCTGCGGGAAGGCCCCGTAATTGAAGAGCATGTCACCCCACTTGTAGTCTCGGAGGACCCCATTCTTCACATCCTGCTTGATGGGATTCATGATTTCTCCGGTCGCGATCTCGTACTTCTTTCTCGTCCACTTCGGAATTTCACAAATGAAGTTGTAAGACTCATCTGAGTTTCTAAGCGGAACGTCGTGCCACGGGGACAGGCGATGACCATCGCATTCAAACCAAACACGGAATCGTCGAGAACCGACCTCACCCTCCGTGACCGTCTGTATAGATGCGATCTTCGGATCCTGTAGCCGCGACTGAAGAACTTTGAAGCGCTGCCGGTACCTCTCCTGTGAATAGTACCTAAACTGATGGCAACAAACGGTGTGCAATCAGGCATTCATCAGTACAAACGACCTATACCACCCCAGCTAATGCAATGCATCACACAGAGGGGCGGTAGTGGTGCTCTGGTTTCTGCCGTGCCGCTGATTAGAGTCTGCACTGCTGTCATGCAGTTCGTTCCACCAAGACATGAACTTGTCGAAGGCGACAACTTTTTCCCTTAGTGACAGAGCCCAGACTGCCCAAGAAAGTATCTGGATTGGAAAAGCTCAGTTCTGGCTAAGCGAAACGATCTGGTTTTGAGTCGTTGCGTTCGTCTTCCTTTGACGGCCTGCAGTACCTCCGCCTGCACGCACGGAGTTTGAAGGGAGGAGGGCGCCCTTCCCCGGCAGCGAAGCTTCTCTGTTTCCACTGCAGCACTCACTGCACCATATTTGCCAAGTTCTAGTGCTCTTGCCGACTATCGTCCTTTACTTCTCGCCAGGAGGAGCCATGCTCGCCGAGTGGAGGCACGTCTCTCGGTCTGTCACCATTTTGTCGGCACAAGCGAAGGCCGCAAGTAAGCATGTGGTTTTGCTTGAGGTCGATCTTGCCGATGGCATGCCCCTCATGCTTCAAAGTACGACAAAGCAAGCACGAGGATGGTTAGAGGATCGAGAAGAACTCGAATGCGCATGACTTGTCGCTAGCGTTGTGATCGATCACGCGGAATCATTGGGAATCATGAAAATATTGACTCTACCTGAGCCGTGAGATACGCAATCCGGCAACCCAGGAAATTACATTGCCAGCCCGACGCGGATCCTCCCTGCTCGCAGGTTTCTGACACTTCTGTTCAGAAACAAGGTTTCACAAGACCCGCCACAGATTTCTCGCAAGGTTCTCACAGGAAGATCCTCTCCAGTCATTGGAAGAGGGGGTCATAATGAAAATTAATCTCCCCCCTTGCCCCACTTTCTCCAATCCTCCATCTGGCAACAAAGACTAATTCTGCGGTGGCTCGACGGCGATGATGCCTTAAAGAAAGACATCATCCGGACTGTCTCATCCTCGTCTAAAGGCTCGCCCAGCAGGTTGTGCATTTTTGCGACATCGTTGGCCTCGGTGGCCAGCATTTGAAGTAACTACGTCGGTCACCGGTCTTCCAATTGCAGATCGAAATGCGGATATCAGTTCGTCTGAAGGGGAAGTGCAGAGACGATGAAAAACAGCCTTCATGGCGTTCAGCGCCTCCGCAGAATCCTTGGATATTGTCCTGAGCACGCAGCACGCAGGGACATTGCAGAGGCTGAACAGACACTGTGCCGGGCATGGGGCACACTGTCATCGGCGATCCCCGGGAAAGCTAGCAGATCTGCATCAGCCTCCCAATGTCAAGAAAGCGTCACTCCAGTGCAACAGAACACTTTGTCCTGTGACCACAAAATCACACAACCCCTTATCCTACCCATATCTCCTTCCTGATAATACATAAAGCACAAGCCTTGTGAGCTTGGTATTCCCCTCCTGAGCAGCAGTTACCCATGCTCCAAGGAGGGTCCTGGCGAATCTGCTACGAGCTTCGCTTCACAAAGGGCTCCTTGCAACAACCACTCCTCGGCAAAGAAGCCGAGGCCAAAAAAGTTTAAGCCAACGCTGCCACGGTGAACACATGAATATGGCCCCGTCTGGTCGGCTGTTTTTGGGAGGCATGCATAAGGATCCGGCACCTGCCCACTGGAACAAGGGCACGCACGAGCGCAGATGTTTTTGTTGCCGGATGCTCTCGCTGCTTCTTTCGAGGAACATCAAGATGTCCGCCAATCTTCGCAAAGCAACATGCTGCGATGCCTGCATTCGTTGGGCATGCATGAGGTTCGGGCCTGGTCTGTCGGCGCCACAATGTGAGCACTTGTGCCTGAAGCCACGGTCATCTCTGTCGCAGTCCGTATGGCTTGCAGAAGACAGAGGCATGGGCTCGTAGCCACAAAGTGCCTTGATAGAGTGCGGGGCGGCAAGTGCCCACTACGAGTGCACCATGCAAGCCTGCACAACCAAGTTGCGGCTGCACAGCGCGTGCAGCCCCAGTCCCACTTGGAAGGATAAGAGAAACTGTCCAGAACCTTCAAATGCACAGCGCACAGTTGCATGCAAAAAGCTGGGACCAACCGCCAACTGGGACTCCACAACACAGCTCCCCACCCGCAGTGTGCCGGGAGTCGTCATGGGACTTCCCATCGAGCCAGCGGGTGCACACCGCCAACCTCACAATTTTCGAACCAAAATAGAAGGACAACAAGCTCGCTTCATGACGCTGCAAGGTGTGCCGGCCAAAGCCGAGCCGCAAAACCATCGATCTCTGCAATTTCTAGCTCTGCAATGGCCACAGAACCAGTCACCTGACTTCAGGAATACTGAAAACCGGACAACAAGATGGGGAGCACACCTGGACGTGGCAGCATTCCAGCACCCGGGCCGTAGAATAGCTTCAACAATTGGCCTTGACTGAACTACAAGCATCCACTGCCTGGACTCCGTCCACAGAAGAAGCGGACCCGAAAAATAACAAATCGTAGCGGCTCACTTTCTCCGGTGCTCTCGCATCCACAGATCACAGAACTCTCGGAAAACTGCCAGGAAAGTCCAAGCAGAACGCTAGGAAAATCCGGAACTTACCTGACTCAGATGTGCAATAATCAGTTGGCGGGGCATTCTAGCCCCAGAAACAAGTACTAATAGCGGAGCACTCACGTGGTCTAGTCGTCGTCAGAGCCAAGTGCAAGTTCGGTATAGAGATTGTTGCCGCTGGCAATCTTCTTGACTTTACCTTTCTCGTCTGCATTTGCGAGCAGCTTTCGCCATGCGCCGTGGCACTCATCCTTGTGCATGCCCAGCAGAATTCAAAAAACCATAAAGGCACAAAAAGCCAAGCCAAGTTTCCACAACCTGCCGTGCAAAAGCTGCTCCCTGTGGCTTGCCGCCGCAGCCGAACTTGTTCTCTTTCTTGCCTTCTGCCGTCTTGTACCTAGCTTAGCTTGGCAAAAGCACATGGTTTCGGGTTTACAGTAAGGGGCTTTTGGGACCAAGCATCGCAAGCCGCGACGGGAAGTATACCAATGGTGTGGATCCAGCGTAAGCTCTCACACCCGGATGCTTCGGATTAATGAATTCACTATGCTGCTTGGTCTGACCGGCATGCCACACCCAGACAAAGCAACATGAATCGCAACACGATCTTCAGAATACTGGTCTGGTTTGTTGTTCCCATCACCCTTGACTTTCATACTCGCACAAGGCAGGCAGGCAAGGCTTCACGATACTGGACCTCCCATCACTTTAGCGCTGGTGTTCTCTCGCCGGCTAGGCCTGTTCAGATTGCAGTGCAAATTTAAAGTCGCAAGCCATGGGCAGCATCATACCTATCGGACAGGGTGCATTCGGAGCCAGTCAGTAAGGGCTTGCGTGCAGCCGGGCATGTGCGCATCAATGTCGTTCAAGTCATTGACGTTCCTGGCTGCTCGAAGACACACGCTATCCAAGCAAAACATCGCCAAGACTGCCAAGAAACTGTGACCTGTCATCGTCCATCGCAATTGTAAGCACCTTCCAGTCCGTCTCGTTATCATCAATCATTGCGATGACACCGAGGATCCTCATGTGTGCATCTGCCGACTCCAACATCTCTGTGGGAGTTGAACATAGAACAGACCAGAGCCAAAAAAATGCTTCCAGGCAGGGCTCTTCACACGAGTGATTGAACCGACAGGTCGTTGCCGAGTGCCGAGCTCAATCACGTCAATAGGATCCTCGGCCACTCCATTACCATTGAACACTCTGTTCGCACAGCTCGCAGACTGAGGGCAAAGCGTTGTCGCCTGGGAATCCGGTCTCCTCACTAACGTGCTTCGGATCTTCCCAGGTCTGTGGGAAGGCCCCGTAATTGAAGAGCATGTCGCCCCACTTGTAGTCTCGAAGGACACCATTCTTGACATCCTGCTTGATGGGATTCATGGTCTCTCCGGTGGCGATCTCGTACTTCTTTCTGGTCCACTTCGGGATTTCGCAAACGAAATTGTACGAACCGTCCGGGTTTCGGAGAGGGATGTCGTGCCACGGGGACAAGCGCGTCCCATCACTTTCGAACCAAACGCGGAATCGTCGAGAACCGACCTCCCCCTCTGTGACAGAGTTGATGGAAGCGATTGTGGGCTCTTTCAGGCGAGACTGGAGCACCTTGAAGCGCTGTCGATAACGCTCCTGTGAGTAGTACCTGACATCTGCTCTCTGATGCAATTACTGTTCGAGTTCCTACGCTTGCACATGATCCAAAAACCACCAGGCAGGCGTGATGCTTGTCTGGATCCGCGCCGACGTCATGCAGCTCATTCCACCATCCCATGAAGGAGTCGAAGCTAATGCACACCTTCCTAGGCCGCACTCACAGGAAATGGCTACCATAAGCTGTCCCGACATCCCGGGTCTGGACATGCTGCCATGTATGATGGTGCTGCCATGCGACCTTCCACCCCCACCCTGGTATGGTTATATCCCCCTGCCTTTTCAGTACCCATCAGTACCCTCAACTGTCACTGCGTTTCGGTGCTGTGTTGCCCGGCTCTGGGACTCTCCCAGGTGCAGAAGCACTGGCTGTCATTTGGGTCATGACATCGACACCCCTTCAGGTGGTTTGCCTGGTAGGTTCTGCAGGAGTTCAGAGGACGACAACGTGCCAGCCACTGTTGTCATTTTTGGGCTGCGGAGGTGCCCGGCAGACCGAAAACTACGAGAAAAGTGACACCCACGGGTCAAATCCTGCGATTGTTGGCCTTTTTCACATCACCGCGACGATCCCAGCCTTCGAAAACGACGACTGTCGCAAGAATCCCACCCCGCACAGGCTCGACCCCTGGGACTGTTTCAAGTTTCAAGCACGTTCAAGCACCACCACAGGCAGGTGCGCATGAGATCAAGGGCCTCTTGGATTAATACATATTCGGAGTGGACTTTGCATTCTCCTCGCATGCCGCAGCAGCTGTGCCAGCGCCATGTCGCGGTTGTTTCTTCGGGGATCAGGCTCACTAAACATCTATCCCGGGTATGGGCCCCTATAGATCGGAAAGCAAATCCGCTTGTGACTGCTTCTGGATGCCGGGTCAGAAGTGGCGAGATGCACATAGATTAAATGCAACGCCGCTCGCTGACGAAGACGTGGGATCAATCGCATGAATGTTTCACCCTGTTTGCTGGATCATGGGTCGTTTTGGACTGCGTGTCAAAGAAGGCCATCATCTTCTTTTCGTCCTCGTCGTCCATTGGCTCGCCCAGCAAGTTGTGCACCTTCATGACATCGTTGGCCTCAGCATCGGCTCTTATTCCGAAAGGGTGGCACAGGGTTTTTCCGTGGGGCTGGTTTGGATGGCATGATGTGGCGAGGTTGCCTGGTGTGATATGAGATCTTCGAAAAAGCTGACGCGCAGGGCTTTCGTGAGGTGGCCTCTTAGCCCTAAATCTCGTTAATATCCTTTAGCTCGGGACGTGGCTAGTGCGAGTCGCCGCGAATTGCAAAATGGCACTGTCCGGGTTGTGCCGCGACGATTCGGAGACCATCTCCTGACGCAACGTCTTCGCACTCGAAATGGCGCTGTGTGTTTGGTGCCGCGACGATTCGCGTGAAACAAGTTGGCCGTGCTCCTGAATACGTGGAGGGGGGGAGGTGGTTATGGAAGGGTGTCGGCTCTCACTTGGACAAGGATTTTTTGCAGAAGGGTAGGGTTTAGACTTTAGGGATGGTTTTACGAAAGGGCCTATAGAAGTGCTTGTAGAAGGGTTCTACAGAAAAGTCTCAAGAGAGATTATGAAAGAGTTCCGAGGTTTTCAAGCACAATGCCCGGTTTATGGAAGGGCTTATAGAAGGCCCGAGCAGGGTTCATAGAAAGCTGATTGATGGATGCATGGATGGGGGAAAGGAAGGAAGGATGGATGGATTGATACGTGCGTGGATGAATGAATGAATAAATGAATGAACGAATGAACCAATGAGCGAAAGAATGTACGGACGGACGACGGACGGACGGATGGATGGACAAATACATGGGTGCACAGATGCATGGATAGATGGATGCCTGGATGAATGGATGGGATGATGCCCGGGATGAGACGAACGTCGATGCTACCTCACTGCTCTAAACGCTCTCGTCTCTACTTCTTCGTGGGCCAAGCTGCAGAGATCATCTCGTTTGTCGTCGTGCATAATCGCATGAAAACGTTTTTCATGGCTTTCACCGCGTCGGGCGAGTCTTTGACAATAACGACCGAACCCCTCTTCGGCTGAAGCACGGTCCTGACGGAGTTGCGTGTGTGCCCGAGTGGAACTCTCCAATCTTCTTATTGAACATGTTTGAGAGCGCCATGTGCGGCCCAGTTTCGACGTGGCGCCATCCGCAGTGCTGACCTCATAGGCGTTTGGTCCTAGGTCCTTGGCCGGGTGAGAAATTTGCCGGGCCATTTCCACTTGTTCTCCTCAGCTCCACATGCAGCGCATGGCCGCATGGCCCTGACTCTGTTTACTTTCGAGCCCAAGCCGCTCAAAGTGGCTTCAGGGCCAGCCTGCACAGCCGTACCGCCGTGCTGCTGAAACGCATGGACTCCAAAAGCACCTCGTCCCCAACCACATGTGCCTGAAAATTGATGGACGAAAGCTTGCCGACAAGGTACACCATCACCCCCTTTACATTCGGGGCAGGAAAGGAGGACAACAAGCAGATGGCGCAAAGTGTAAGAGGCGCACGATGGTGCAGAGGTTCACCAGCGCAGACAGCACAGAGGCCATCCTGACTGCATCACAAACGGGCTTTAGGTGCTGTTGAAATGCTAAGACAAAAACTGGACTGCTGGTGCACGCGCCGAGGCTCGACTCAAACGCCGACTTCTCCGGAATGACAATCTGTTGGCCTGCCGAAGAAACGACTCTGCCGGAATCCCCCCATCCCTGCGTCTTCTTCGCCTCCGGCAGAGCAGGACGACAAGTCGGCGGAACCTGCCGAGGCAGCTTTGCTTGGCCCCCTCCCCTTTACAAATAGCCCGGGCTGGAAAGTGCCTTGCCATATGCACATGGCCAAAGTGGCCGCCACCATTGTGGCGTGCATCTTGCGGCGGCCTGCTTCAATTTTTCGTTCGACAAACATCCGTCGTCGCCTACACCATCTCTCGAGCAGCGAAGAAGGCGACCCAACTGACCAAAAGGAGACCGAGCTGCGACCCGCACGTCCGCCAGTGAGGCACACTTGGCGCGGCATCGCTTCGAGCCAAGTGTCTTTGCAGGTGCCTGTAAGAAGCTACCCATAAGCATGACCTGCATGATCAGAGCATGCGGCCTTGCAGAGCATGCAAGCTTCATTATCACACGCGTTCGCAAAATCCTGTCAAAACATGTCGTTCATCGAGTTGAAACAAAATTCTTTGCTGTCAGAAGTGGCTCACTGGATGGAGCAATTGGATCCCTCCTTCCCCTCCTTGGCCTTTGTGTCGGCCTCCTCCGGAGCTTCCAGCGAGGTGACCGGACCCGGAGTCGGCACCGGGGCTGGTGCCAACACAGTGGAGCCCGAGGCTGCTGCGGGTGCTGGCGAAGGAGCCAGGCCAGGGGAAGATGCTGCTGGAACGGATGCTGGAGCGGGTGCTGGTGGCGCTTCTTTGATGGCGGCTGGCTGGGCGTGCCAAATGGTCGGAGATGCCGTTGGCGTGTTGGAACTCAAAGCTGGGAACTGCTGGGAGCTTGCCACGTTTGCTGTGAAGGGGCTGGCCGGGCCCGCTTGGATGATGCTTTGGGCAGGTGCAATGCTGACCTTGGACTCTGTCACCGGGGCCGGATCATAGTCCTGAACATCGCCGGCAGTACCCCAAACGTAAGATCCTCCTGCACCTCCCTTCTTGGGCGCCTGGTGCACGGTCGAGATGGCCATCCGGGAGCGTCGATCTTTCTCAGGGACTTCCTTCACAATGGTCCGCACCACTGGCGTTCCGGCTGGGACAGCCGGGTAGGGATAAGAAACAGGGGGATAGGCTGCCGGAGTTGCCTGTGCTGTGTATGCTGCCGGCGCCATGCCTGTGATGACTCGAGTGGTTGTGACGGGCTGCGGGGCAGGAGCTGCTTGGACCACGGGTGCCACTGAAGTCGCACCGGCCACGGCAGGGATCACTGCGGGCGCCGCAGCCGTGGTTTGGTAAAGGGGTCGGCCCCAGGCCGTTGCAGGTGCCTGAATCGGCCGACTTCCCAACGAAGGAAATTGCTGCGAGCTCGCCAAGTTCGCTGTGAACGGGGCTGCCGCAGCCTGTACTTGAACAGGAGCTGCTGCGGTGATCACCTTCACTGGTTGCTGCAGCCGACTGGCATCAAAGTCCATGGTGCCATCCTTCTCCGATCCCCAAGTGAAGGCTCCGCCAGCCCCACCCTTTTTCGGGGGAGCATTAACTGTAGATACGGCCATGCGGGAGCGTCGATCCTTGTCCGCCTCCGCCATTTCGTCTGCCAGGCTCGGAATCTAGCCAGGTCTTACACACGCTTCGCGTTCGCGCGAATGCTTGAGAGAAGACAGCGGCAATTGGAGACGAGAGTAGTCACATGATCACACCCGCCCCGAACGCAGCAGGAGCAACATTCCCAAGCTGAAGCTGCAGTGCCTGACTTCACAAGAACTGAGGGCAAAACTGGGCTCTGCGCTGACTCGCTTGAGACGACCTTTCCTCCAAAACGACGCAACATGTATGATCGCGCAACTCAACTGTCAATATCTATCGACATGACTGACAAGGTTTCTCTCCTGCACCAGCAGCCCACGGTCACGGCATGTCCGGCTTCAGCTCCAGTGAGGACGCGATACACTACATCCGACACAATGGGAAGCCTTGCGGCCGCTGACATGGATGGAACGGTCTGGTCGGGTCGTCTGGTCCACAGCCCGCTCGCCAAGGCAGACGCAGCAGGTTCGCGCGGTCCAGGATGCGCGCGAAGGGCTTCCTCCGGCTTTCACAAGGCAAACTAGGGACAGGACAGGATCACGGCAGCATTCGAGGTTCCCTTTGCGACACTCAGGACTCCTGGGTTGCAGTGGATGGATGACAAGGGCATTCTTTCCAAACAGCAAGGTGCTGGCCTCGTTGCGACAGTGCTAGGCTGGCCAATTATGGTGTCTGGCAGCTGTTCATGGTCATGCGACGACATGTGCCTTGAGAGCTGTTCTCTGCTTCACAGCTTTTTGATTCCGCCAGCCCCGTGCAGGGAACGCAAACAGTTGACGGCAAGTCTTGGGCTTTGCTGCCAACAGGAGCAGCAAGTCCAAGTACTAATAGAAAACCGATATTCTGCATGGGCACAAAGCCGCCTGGCTTTAGGCGGCCTGGCATGTAGCATGTCAAAAGACTACCCCCATCAGCTCTCCAGAAATGATGCCTTCAGAACAATCCTTGGCTGCGCAGTTCAAAATCACTTGCAGGGCTTCAGAGGCTTTCCTTTGTACCATGCTAGATGGAGGGTTCCTGTAAGAGCAAAGGTGCACATAAGGATGTGGACTCACGTTTGTAGTTTCAGCTTAGATGCCAAACCAATTCCAGAACGGCTTTGCGCCCTCCAAACAGGAGCAGTGACAGACTTTGTGTCATCTTGTTGAGATTCATTTTCCCCTCTTCCTTGCTCTAAAAGTATGCTCTTGCCGTGTGGGGGCGCCTGATCGGCCTCGTCCTTCCGTGCAATGCGGCCATCCTCCATGATCGCACCTCCGACTCTCCGAACTGATGTGAGATCGGAAAAGGCTAGCAGCTGCTAGCAGCTATTGACATCAGACGTCACAATACCCAGGGCCACAACGCTTCATTTCTTCAATGTCCACGTATCCATCGTGGTTGAAATCCATGTTGTCCAAGACCTTTTGAAACCGCAAAGTCGCTTCCTCTCACGACTGAGAAACCCGCTTCCCCTGGATATGGTAAACTAAGTCAGTCGCTTCTTCCACGTCCTCGTAACTGCATTCGAAAGCGTCGCTTTGTAGTAAAGCACGAATTTCGCTCTCAGAAAGGTATCCGTTGCCATCCAAGTCCATCCTGAGCGAAAGCTGCATTCAACTAGTTAGCATCACGCTGTGGGCTGGTGATCACCAAACTGTGGCCAAGTAACTCATTGAACAACTCCGAGACCAGCCTGAACATTCAGAGCTAAATTGCTGGGTAGACGAGCAATGAATGGAATGAGCAGGGTCTTTAGATATCGATTTGTTGCGAACAAAAGGCTGCATGCTGCGCTTTTCTTTCTCCTGGCAGCACGAAGCAAAGACAACATGCGAAAAACAAGAGTCTGACGTTGCTGGCAGCTGAAGTTACAGCTGCGAAGAACTGTGTCGCAGCTTTGGTATTGCAGCTTTAGCCTTGACAACTTCTTGGAGAAGGTTGTTGTACACGAGAAGTGGCCCCTCGAGCAAAGGCCACAAAAGCGACGTTCAAAGGAGTTGAACTCAGACGGCCCGGAGCCTGCACGCAAGACATGTACTCGTTCAACACTTCCGCATTGACCCCGTATCCACTGACCACTTCTGCAAACCTTCTCCGGCACGAGTTTTTGGAAGACTGCGGACTGCAAGCACAGCTCAGTTCAAATCCGAAAGTCCTTGTTGCAGGCACAGCCGAGCTCGCACCCTGGGATGAGCCGCACGATGCTTGGACACGCCACTGACGAGTCATGGGTTACATGAGCGAAACCGACTACCAAGGCCGCCAAACCGTCAAGAAGCATTCGTTAGCGAGCCTCTAGTACGCGAAACTGCCTTATCCTGGAGTGCCCTTGGCACTACTCTTCCTGGGGTCTTCCTGGCTGGCGGGGTGCTACATGCTTGACTTTTAGCACCACCCAGTGGCTCGAAGTCCGCTGCCAAAGCTGGCGACCTCATCTAATCTGGCGCGGAGCGCCCTCCTTGGTTGCAAGTTGCAAGTCGGACATGTCGCAAGGCAGCATGCAATGACTTAGGACGTGGTGCAGATCGCAGAGGTTGCACTGCCCGCAGAGTTCGTTAATGAGGTCGTCCCTCATTCAAAAAGTTTTGTTTCTGACTCGAAGTTCCAAGAGCAGTCACGGCTTCCGGCCTGCAGACGGCTTCCCTGGATTTGCCTACCTCAGCTCAAGTTGAGTCTCAAGTTGTAGCCCAAGACAAGATGCAGGCAGTAGTTGTGCTTCTGGCTTCAAGCAGCCTCAAAATTCACACGCACGCACACACACACACACACCAGGTGAAACAACTACACCTTCTGGTGCATGCAGCCCGGGCACTAAGCGGGCGAGGTTTTCTTTGGGCAGCGGGGCATCTGTGTCCGACTGGAACCATGGGTCCTGTGTATCCGATATTGCCACAGTACTACAATTCCAAAGGCATGCGCATGTCGTTGCGATTGCAATGGGCAGCGTGGCTCCACAAGCAATGCAGCAGGTCGCGGGCGCAGAGCTCGCCTGTCTGATGGCCCACTCAACTTCAAACGGCCGGGAATTCACAGCCCGAATACCGGCTGTTCGAGAGAGAGAGAGAGAGAAGGAAGCACATGCTCGCTGAAGAATGCATCTTGAGCCATTTGCTGTTTCTGAAGCATCGCCGCGACAATGCTACCCAGCTGTCCTGGGAGACAGATGAAGGACAGGCAGCAGCAGCAGCAGCAATGCAACCGAAGCACCAGCGCGACTTTGCACCACCGTGAGCCAGGATACGCCACTGCTGTGGAAACTCTTCCCATGGAGGCGGAGAATCGATGGTGAACTTGGCGACTGCTTTCAAGTCCTTAACATATCGGTACCAGGTGCACGATGCATGATTGTGTGTGCATGTGCGATTGACCATGTGTTATCCTGACAAGGTTCAGCGCCCTCCTGAAAAATCCCTTTATGGTTGCCGTCGGACGAAGGAACACGCCCGGAGAGCATCTGGAAGAAGACCACCTCGGGTCAACTTCAGCTGCCAAGCGGCGAAGCCTTCATTAAACAGAAGCTCTGTCAAGGAACTCCAAGGCTAAAAATGTCCCCTTGAGGATACCAGACCTGGCGAATAACCAATCTGCAATGATTAGTGCCGAATGTGGTCCACACTCGCATCTGGTGGAGAGTCAAGCGCGCAGGGCGCACATACTCCTTCCACGTCTCCGGCGGTATGTAACCAGGCCTTGTTTGGCTGGCAAACAACAGAAGTCCTTCTAATGCTGCATCAAATCAGCACACTACACCAGGTGACCAGCGTGCCGCAAATATTTTGGAGCTTTTTGGCAAAAGCCTGGGACAAGCCGAAATCGATGTACACCACCTGCGGGCCTCGGGCTGATGCTGCCCAGGCTTCTTACACAGGTCCGAACCTACCGCATCGTTCCAACGAAGTCTTCTTCGGTCAACCGCGTGTGATTCATGTTACATGTCTCTTTCACAACTGCAAGACCACACCTGCAAGACGCCTCAACAAAGATTCCATCCACGTCCGCGCACCACACAGCCAAGGCTTGCTTGAATCACTGTCCGGCAGAGTTCCGTCCCACCAGCGGCTTCTGTGACTGTTCTCATCCCCCAGATCCGCATGGTTGTCAACCGAGCACTGTAGATCAAGCGATGAGAGCTAACATTTGTTGCAAGAAGGATTGGGCCTGGTTCCCTGTCCATGCCTGTGGGGATGATACTTAGCGTGCCACGAGGAGGACGGGCCAAACTTTTCACGACATCCGGCAAACACCGCAGCTCGAGATCCAGCGTTTCCACCAATTGAGCCCCAAACCTGCCGAGGCTAACAATGACGGCATTGCAACTGCGCACCGGGATGCCCTATGAACTTAATTGAGCTAAGGCCTTGTTTATCAACCTGCTGCAGTGAGGAAGGGGAGCCACGGTGCGTATGCTCGCCTCCCCAAGGATAATTGGAACGGAGCAGACGAAGGCTGACTACTGCCTTGCCGCCTTCCGCCTACTAAGAACAGGCGCACCTTCGTCCCGAAACTTTACGAGTTCTTGAGGTCCAAAGGTCACTAGCTCTTACCGGTGTTGCTTCTGCTTCTCCTGCTCTGGAGAAAGCTTGGCTTGCGACTTGAATAATCAGCAGCGAATTTGATCATCAGGTTCGGCTCCTGTTGTCTAAACGTGAGCTGGTGCAGATGGCTCTAGATACCGGTTCTGTGCAGACTCACTAGGCTGTGCGCCTTAATGTCGCAGTGCATCTGGGCACATCTGTGCCTGCAGCGAAGAGACAGAAGCAGAAAGAGTCTCCCCGTCAACTTTCCCTGCAGCCCGCAGCCTAGGGCCCGCGCAGGTAGTCCAGCCCACTCACGCACTGCCGAAACAGACCGCGCCACCACTGCTCGGACATGTCGATCCCCTGTGCATGGGCCTGGCGGAACAGGCAAAGTGGAGACTGCCTAGCAGCCTAGCACACCAGGACTCCGCTGAAGACGAAAGGCCATGATCATGCATGGCCTTGTGGGCAAGCTTCGTCCAATCACCACCGAAGTATGGCTCATTGACCTGGGAGCTGCGACAAGGAATTCGACTCCAGTGGCATGCGTATGACCAGGGACCAAGTAGTAGAAGTCCCAATCCTGGAAGGTCTCATAGGTCTTGGCGACGAACCTGGTGTAATCTCCATGTCTACTTGCCCCGCAAGCCACTGGGGCGTTAGGTGCACTGGCACTAACTGAGATCGGAGCTCACTTCTGAACAGGTTCATCCGTGAAAACTCGTCTACCAACTCATGAATGCTTCCTTGGCATCAACTCGCCACTGCACGCAGGACTCCATGTCATTTGCCCAAGCTCTTGACCAGCATTGCCGTCCTGCAGGATGTTCGCTATACCCGACAGATTGGAAGCCAAAGCTTGACAAGCTTGTGGCCTTCTTCGAGTAGAACTTGATGCAGTATTCTCTGTCGTCTCCTGAAGTCGGAAATCTAACAGGATGTAGCAGGAACTAACAGGAGTGGCGCAGGCGGCGCAGGCTGAGCGTGGCAAAATTATGCCCAGTGGCCGTCCCTGCAGCTGAAGAAACCTCCACTCGAGCTCCTCAGGGGCCAGGGCCAACCAGAAAACCTTCACGCCAGCACTTCAGCCTCCCTACTGGACTACTGGGCGGCCGACTTGGTCGCCAGGTACATGACCCCTTGACCTGCAGCAAACCGGACGTGCAGCTGCACGGCCGATGCTTCGACTCTTCGACTCCCACCTCCGCGGCCGAGTTCGCGGGTTACCTCAGGTGCAAAAGCAGCGAACCGAAAGAGGAACGTCCCAACGCCCTGCTTGACTGGGGGGTCGGCATAGTAACCTGCTTCTCTCGGCGTCTTGTAAGGGACCATCCGGTCATCGTCCTGTCAGGGATGCCTGCTTGAGAAGGCCTCCACCTGTCTGCCGAACGGATACTTCTGTTCCTTTCTCATTTCATTCTAGGCCTCGGGTTTGCCACCGGCGGTCGCCCGCCTCTGCTTGAGAATGCCTCGGGGCAACCCACGATTCCGGGCACCTGTAAGCCTTAAGCCAGTTCCATGTTTGGCTCAGCCGCTGCGAACCATGCAGATAGTTTCCTCTTGGTTCAAGCGTGCATCGCCGTTGAAGTCGAACCTTACACTTGTTCAATCCGGCTGGCCGATCATCGGACGGGATGCATGCCAAGGGCCTAGCTGATAAAACTGTGTCTCTAGGTCATAGAAGAAGTTCTGGTGGATGTTGAGCTTGTTGGACAAACTCAGGCTTGCGCGATTCAAAAGTAGCATCTGATGGGACTTGCATTCCATGTCGATGCTCCAAGCATCCAGGGCGCTCCGACACCAGGGCCTTCGCGCCCGCAAGATCAAGGACATGCTCTCCGTCCACATCCTTTCCTGCAATACGAAGTCAGGACACTGCAGTGGATCCGTGCATATCAGCGCAACCCCACCTGCCTTTGGCATGCTTTCTGAAGAGAACTCGGGTGTTCGACTTCTCACTGCCGGTATGCTTCAGAAAAGCATCCACTGTCTTGTACGCACCCTCCTGGTTGCAAGACGCGGTACTTTTGCAAACAGCAGGCAGTGAGCCTGATGGTTGTGTAGATCTGAACTGTGGCACTCGCTGCTGCACGGTCCTTCAGAGGGGGTGGCAGCGAATGCCACTGTTTTTCAAACCTCTGCCTCGTCAGACACTCAGCACGAACGACGGCAGCGCTTCATCAGAAAGGCACAGGCTTATGCACGAAGCAAGCCTAAAGGAAGTGCCGAACGTCATCCGTCGAAGCGGCGGAGAATTGCGGAAACCTCACAGTTGTTGCCGGTGCTGCACGGCACTCGCATGCGAGCACACAGGTCCGAAGCCAAAGGCTGGTTGCTGCTGAGACACCGCTTGGTTCCCAGGATTGTGTGCCAGCTTTTTCATGTGACTAGCCGAGATGGCTCAAAATGGCTAGACAAAAACCATGCAAGATCATGCAAGCAAGCTCAAGGAATGCTTGGACCTGGCTGATCTTGTCTGCTGCTTGTGTTGAGCTTGGAGCGTGGAGCAAATGCTCGTCTGCTGCACTGTGCCTGAAATCCGCCGAAGGCTGCTAGACTCTGCTGGAAGAAAGAAGCTCAAGCAAAGAATTTGTCACAAGTAACTGAGCGCAGGGCACTGTAACTTGTGCGCCACGATCTGTGGCTGCTTTTGCCGAATCCAGGAGCGATTGAGAGAGATCCTGTTGTCTGCTGTACTCCGTCAGACACGGTCGTCTTGCAGTCCATTCAGAAACAGCACAAGAAACCCTGACCACCTGCAGATCTCGCGGTGTCTCTGCCGGGGGCCTGGCAACTACACGCGCGCTTCTCGCAAAACTTCCTCTTTGCATCCGCGTCAGGCTGTCCAAGCTTTCAACCTTTCTCTTTCTTGGCTGTTGAACGGTGGAATGGAAGGGCCGCCTCTCCCTACCCACGTGTGCAAGCTGGATGCAGGCACCAGACCGGCCCTGGGCCCTCTCATTAATCTCCGCCTGAGCAGAGCTTCTGGCAGGTTTGCCTTGGATGGAGCAGCCATAGCAGATAACTGCACGAAGCTGGAGCACGGAAGGAGCGAGCCTGCGGGTTCAGTGCCAACACACCATCCGCGATGAGGCCGCCATGAAGCACTGCCTGCATGCAAAAGAGCAAGAAGATTTGCCACAGCTGTGGGAAATAAGCTCTTGGCAGCAAAACCACCCATAGAAGCACCGACCTCGAGGCATTTCGAGAATCGGCTGCTGATAAGGTGAAAGCTTCAAGGGGTTCTTTAAGGGGCCCCACACAAAGCATTTTCGAGTAGCGAGGCCGCAATTCCCGCAAGACGGCTTCCACGGCAGGACCTTCACAAGCCCACATCTGCACTGCAACATAGTCGCACAGACAAGGATCCGACGATCTTCTGCATACCAGCGCATGCGATGATCTACAGCCGTCAGCCTTAGTCAAACAGTTCTTCCCGGAACGAGGCTCGCATTGATTACTTTGGCGCTTTTGCTTCTGCTCTTCAAGCTGGTCACACATCGAAGTCCGGAAGTGGCAAAGCCTGACCCTCGCCCTCCTCGGCAAAGACTGGACTGGAGGTCTGTAAACATGTAGCTCTTGCGGCTCATGCCTGCCCCCCGGCACACTCTCCTGCTGCTCATCTTCCGATGCAACACAAGGGCTGCCAGTCCAGAACCTTACCATCGATTTTCCAGCATGGCATGCATCATGCAAAACGGGTTCTGCACCGAGTCACATCGACATTTTCCGGTCAAAGTCACTGGCGCCATCTGCCTGTTGCACTTGCGAAAGCATTGCTTTCACAAACGACGACTTTTTCTGGCCTCCAGTAGATCAGACAGATCTGCGGAAGCATGTGGTAGTGGGGTGACCTGCCAGCAACACATCATCACATCGCCAAAGGTTGGCGTGCAATCCATATATGCCTTCCCTTTCTCAAGCAGGCGCCGGAGGAATCCCGACCACTCGGGCTCGCCCTGTCGAGTGCTGTTCTCTCTCGAGATCTTTCGAATTGGTGCTGGTGGAACCTGCGATGCCGCAAAAGCCACGATCAGTAGCTTCGCTGGCTGAGCGACCTGGCATGAGGATACCACCCTAACAGCACCTTCTCACGACTAGCTGACACACAGAAGGGATCTGCGGGCTTTGTTGTTCCTGGTTTGCTAGGCAGGCGCCGTCCGTATAGATCCTCCAGCTAGACCCACGCTCCAGCGATGGCAGCTGTTTCAGGTCTGCTCCCTTTCTCAAGACTTGGCCAGGGGAAGGGAAAAAGGCTGCAATGTCAGGTTATGGGAAGGATAAACCGTCTGACTTTTTTCCATGGGACTAAAACATCTGACATGCTAAAGGGTACAAAAGTCTGACGTGCTACAAGGACAAAGCTTTAACCCGCCCACCAATGTGTCGTGGTCATCGTGGCACCTGACACTGGTGAGACTGAATGTGAGTTGAGGGTGAGATGAAGGGCGGGGGTGAGGGTGAGGGTACTGCAGCTCACCGGAGAATGCCGGCATCTCCTCTTCGTGGCGCGGCGAGAAGCTCTGGAGGACTCTCGGAGGTTGGCAACTAGGATAGATGCTTCAGCATGGCTTCCTTAGATCTGCTGAGTTGTGGTGTGCTATGAGTCTGGCACCAGCTTCCCTTCCTAGGGCATGGTAGCTGGCCGTATGATCTCCGGTTCCTCTGTGAGATTCAAGCGCAAACCTCGGTGTGACGTGACTGGGATCGTCAGAGAATGTGCGCCGGAGCGACGGGGTCAGCAGGCCCACCAGGCTCTGCCACTGATTTGAGCCCTGGCTGCCTCAACGACTTGACGACATGGGCCGCTTCGATTTGCTCTCTGTCGCTGTCAAGGAGCCGCCGAAGCTGCGATGCCCTTGTCAGCTTGAAGCTGATCTGGCAGGAGCCCAGCACTGGCAGAACCTGCCAAGCGGGAGTTCCAATACATGCCTTCATGCAGCCAACACAGATCTCATAAGGACACCGCGGTTCCGACAGAAACCGCCGCGGGCAGCTCGTCGAAGCCCTGGGCAGGTGGCAGGGAAGCGGGGACGCAGGGCTGCCCGTGCGGCCCTGGGCCAAGTGCCGAAGGCGAAGCCGCGAGGGCCTCTCGCACCTCCAAGGAGCTGCACACGTTGTCGTGCACATGCAGAGGCACCGCCACGCACCTGCTGAGTGTCCAGGCCAAGAGTTTTGAGGCTGGACCTGAAGACGGCGAGGATCTCACGCAGTGACTCACTCAGCACCATTTCTTCCTGAAGGTCTGGAATTAGCACCGCCTCGGCACTGCATCGATCAGGGACGAAACCACCGAGAGCTTCAAAGGGTTTCCCTCGAGAAGGAGCCTGGCTCGCAACTCGTGGCTTATGATGCAGCGTGGCAAGCGCCGTCCAACGACACAAGAGAAGCCTGCCTTGTCAAGCCCCGGCAGCCTGTAGACACCATTGAACTTTGGATGCAGCATGCCAATGTTCGTAGAAAGGACCTCTCTCTCTGTATCGCTCTTTGCTTTGCTTGGGCCAAGGGCCCCCTGACCCGCGCATTTGTGCGGCAGATACATAGTACGATCATTCGGGTGACCCTCCCGGCTGCTGCACTGCCTGACCTGAGGTGACCTAACTGTCTCTCCCTGCCTTCGTCCCGAACTCGAAGCTTGATCCGCGCTCACATGCTGCCTGTGACCTTCCTGGAGTGTTTGGTGTTTTCTCGTTGCCGACTTCAAAGTAAGAGTTGCACAACCTTGGTGCTTGCGGTAAGCTCTTTCCCCTACCTCTACCTCTCTCTCTACCGGGCTTGGGGTCAGCAGCAGCGTCCGGGCTGCCGCTCTCTCTCTCACTCTTCTTCAACACGGCCAGGGGAGCATCACTCGCGCTTTGCCCCCCGCGCGATTTCGCTCTCACTCTCTCTCTCACTGTCTCTCTCTCTCTCTCTCTCTATCGTTCTCTTTCTGACTTTCTGCTTGTCCCTAGGTCCTAGGTGCACTGAGCCCGCCTGTGATGAGATTGCTGGACAACTCGGTCAAGCAGTTCCTTGGGTGCAGAGGCCCGAATCTGCGAAGCGACTTAGGGGTGAATACAAACCAAGCCCAAGCTCCCGTACGCCAACAGCCACTCCAAGCCTGCAAAGCTGCTCGATTGTGTAGAAGTTGTGCCACCGAGTCTTGCTCTCAAGCTGCTGCTACTCACTATCCGTCCTTGGAGAGTGGAGATGCCGGCTGGCAAAGACTTTAAGCCTACGAGGCTGCACTCTGCGATCACTCCAGAGCCACCGAAGGCACACATATACTGATGAGGCCCGAACGATTCTCGGCAACGGACAAGATCCGGAGGTTGGTCATGTATGCGACCTGTCAGTCCCAACAAGTGCTGAAGACCAGAAGCGCTGGTACTCTAGCTACCAGCCACTTTCCAACAAAACAACAGAGGCCGGTCGGTCTGAGATTTGCCAAGCCTCTTCTGGCAAAACCTCCAGCTGGTTTCCCATTACCTGTAGGGAAAAGGCCAGTCACGTCCCTCCGGTGTGGCCCCCTACTCCATGTTTTTTCGGCAGACTCTTGAAATGCCTTCAGGGTCACAAGGTTGTGAAACACCGGCGATCCAAGAGAGGTTGTGATGGTGTGGATCTGGTTTCCATGAACCTCGAGCCGCTGCATGTGAGGTAGCAGGGGCACCTCCTTTATCTTGTTGCCGGGCGCGGTCAGGAGCACAAGCTTCGGAGAAGTCATTTGGGGCAGTCTCTCGATCTTGTTAGCATCAAGGCACAGCTCTTGCAGCTGTGGCAAGGCACCAACCGAATCGGGCAAAGCTGTAAGGAAGTTCCCGTTGAGGTACAGGTGCGTAAGCCCCGTCAACAGGCCCAACTCTGGAGGAAGTTCTGTTAGACTGTTGGAAATCAAGCAGAGTGTGTCCAGCGAGCGCACAAATCCGACCTCGCTCGGAAGCTTGGCGAATTGTGTAGAACCAGACCTTACAAAAGCAGGCGGCTCGCACACCTGCTTCTCGTGGCAGTACTAATGTTTCTAATGGATCTGCCATCATAGGGATGAGAGTCGCCAAGAGCAGGAGCAAAGAAAAAGACAGCTTCCGTTGCTGAAGACATCCGGTTTGCACAGGTTGTAGCAGCAACCCGTAATTCGAGAGCCGAGCATTTCCCTGATTGGCTGAATGTGGCCCAGCAAGCAAGCAAGCAAGCAAGCAAGCAAGCAAGCATGCGTGTAAGCATCCCCCAATTCCAAGAAAACGCAACACACCCGAACCCAGCACAACCAAAATAACGACGTACCTGATCACAACGTGACGATCGCACAGAATCATGATAAAATTGGCACTTCGCTGTGGGCTTGTCTGCTGTGGAGTTGCGGCGAAGTTGATCGGCGTGCGGGATTCCGTCTATGCATAGTGACGGATGCAAACGATTTATGGACATCGAACGTGATGAGGCTTGCCATGTCTGTCTCTTCTTCACTCTGCTGTTCCGTGGCTCGCCTGACAAAACCCCGGTCACGGAGGTGCTTTAAACGGAGCCACAGACATTCCCTTTCGGCGAAGTGCTGGCAGGGCACAGCCTCATCTCAAGGATGCCCTCCACGGCAAAGGTGGCGCTGGGTGGGGGCGGCAAGGCCGGGAAGGGCCAGCGACCTCCGTCGGAGCGAGCCGCATCCTGGAGCCTTTCCTCCTCCAGACTCAGGCGGGCAGCGGCTCTGCGGGCAAACAGGTTCGGGCTGCGAAGGAGCAACTCCCGCAGGCTGTTGGCAAAGTTCGCCTCGATCGTCACCTTCGCCTCGCTGCGACCCTCCAGCACCTCCTCGGTGCACTTGAGGTGACAGAGCCGCACCTCCTCTGCAGCTCCGTTGAAGACGGGCACCCGCACGTGCGGCCACCATTTTTGCAGTTCCCAAGAACAGAAAGGACACCTCTCCTCCGTTGCTTCCTGCTTGGCCCTTGCATCCTTTGCCCGCCCGTAGGGTCCACGCTCATCGCGGACGGATGCGTCGGTGACCATGTATGGGTTGTAGCTACAAAGCTCGCGAGGCTTCCATCTACGGTCCCGCACTTCAAAAGCTGAAGGTTCATGAGTTCAGTGATTGACCGCGGACGAACTCTTAGATGTTTGCAGGTTCTCGATAGTTCTCGTTATGAGTCTGCTGGGATCGACAGGCTCGTGCCATGCTAAATGTGCTTGAGCACGTGCTGTGTTTGGCACAGTCTCACGGCGATGTAGCGAGGGCAAACGAGGACAAACCAAGACACGATGTAGGACGAAACTTTTGCCGCCTCAGCTCTTGCGATTGGTGGCTCAGCACCCTAGGGAGCGTGGTTCGAGTCTCCTTGTGGCTTTCATGCAGTCATGAAGCATAGTTCTCATGTCGGCATGTCGGATCTTAGAGGCAGCATGTGGAACATGAGACAGATTGCAGTTGCGCCGATGCTTGGGCATTGAGGAGCTTTGACCTCCGACACCACTCCTAGCTTCACATGAGCAGCGGCCGGCTACTGAAGTCACCCGAGCCGTATCCGGTCGGGTCCAGAATCCTTCCGAAAACACAGAAAACACTGGAAATCCAAGGGTGCTTCAGTAGAGGCCTCGGTGCTGGCCAGAACGCCGGACCTCAGATTGTCGAATCTCAATGCTGCGGTAGCGCTTCAGCCTAAGCCTCTGCAACTCCAAGGCAGCAGCGGGCCACTCGACGCCTCGCTTTGCACCATGACAAGAGGAAGGGAACCCGGGGGTAGAGGCCATGGAATTGGAACAGTCTCGACACGCCTGCAAGGAGATCGGCCGTTGAGGAACCTAATGCAGAGAAGCTTCGAATCAAGACTCTGCCTCTTGTGGCTGTTCGTGCCTTCGGATCAGCGGGCGGATTCAGAAGAATCCGCACTGCTTCAGCTGCATCTGCCTAGCACTTCGTCCAAGCTGTATGCTCTGCTTGACAAGTTGCAATGTCACAAGCACTGCAGCTGAGTTGTCCACATCCGTCAGGCAGATTCTATCGTTGGTGTGCACCGAACGGACTTTCATCCAAGGCGTTCCTGACCAATCAAACTCACACGCACTCAAGACTCAAGGATAGGCACCGTCTCAGACGGCTCTTGCAGCTCCCTGCCACAGACATGGTTGTCTTGCCTGCTGCTCCCTTTGTTCACGGCTTCGAAAGTATGCGAACCACCCCCGTGAACCTTCCACTCTATTCCCCATGCAAAAGCTGCTTCACAGAACGGATAACTCACCTTTCCGGCTCTGAGGCCAAGCGAGATGATATTGTCTTCCACGCATGGAAACTTATACACACAGTTGCATTTGTTCGTGTTGGGATTTCGGCTTCCACGAGCGCGGTGGAGACCAAAGGCAATACTCGGCGAGCCCGACGGATTGAAAGGCGACCAGCACAGCCGCATGGATTATATACCGGGGATCTAGGTATAGGGTACTGGAATTCATGCCAACACAATCCAGCTCCCACGAAGACATCTGGAAGCATCTCAGGCAGCAACCAGGTTGTCTCAAACTATCTGCCCAGTCGAAGTCGAGGTCGTCCAGCGCTACCCATGCAGTGACTTCAGGATGATCCTGTGCGAGGGCTCGAAAAGAAAAGTTGCGTCGGTCTGGGCCGCTGCTGCAGTGGAGTCCTTGAGCCACTTGCCTATCTCTCTGGCACGACGCTCGCACCAGGCATAAATTGCATTCACCTGCCAAGCTGTGGACGGTTTCGAAGGTGATCTAGAAACACACTCTAGCACACGGCAGCGAAAGAAACAGCGCTTCTGGGACTGCGCCCGAAAACCGAAGGAGCTCTCTATTCTTTGTTCACCATCATTAGCCGCAGCCAGGGGTAAAGGCAGATGGCCATGCTGGCAACTTGAGTCCCGCAAGTCTTCAGATGTGCAACCGACCTTCTGAATCTCCGGCCTGGCGAGTGCAGCCCACCCAGACAGGCTTCATGTTTACTTGCCGGCTTAGAAATGTGGTCGTCGGAAATGCAAACATATGCAACCACTTGCTGCAGCCATCCTCGGATGAAATATAGGTGTGCTGTCACGGATGTATGGAATGTCCTGGCTGCCGGAGTGCAATGCAAAATGTCTTCGGAAAGGTTGCAGAGGCTCCTGGCTCTTCAAGACGGCATTGATAGACGACTTCAGATCGTCACCACGCCTGTTGCAAGGTCGCCAAGCTTTCGATCCGGGGCAGAAGGTCGCATGCGTCCTCCACTCAGAAGACAAGACGATGGTCGCCCCGGTTTGCTGCACAATCTGCACAGGAGGAGCCACCACTGCTTCGACATGTGGAAGAACAAGAAGTACATCATCATAGTGGGGAGCGCACCGCGCGAAGGCTACCCATAGCCTGTGCCGAGAAGTCACTTTCCTTCACCTGAAACGTCAAGCAGCAAAGAAACACGTCAGAAACCACAACATCAGTCGCCGTCACAGATGCCAAACAACGTCGAAGTCTTCTGAGCACCGGACATGACTCTTGGCCTCAGCTCAGGGTTTGAGCTCTTCAGCGGCTCAGGCCGGCAAGATGAATCAAAATGGCCGGCCAGTGGCTGGCAGCGTGACGCCGTCCACCACAATCATGTCAATGGAACCTTGGGTCCGATCACTTCAACTCAGCATTGGGGTCTCCGTGGAAGGCGCCAGCCAGCCGGCAAAATTACCCCGTCCACGTCCAAGAAGATGACCCTGCAGGCGTGTGCTTTGCTGTGGCTGTGCAGGGCCGCCGTCTCCACCACCTCGATTTCTCCGCTGGCGGCAAGGCCGGTCTGGAAAGGTGGTTTTTCACCTCAAAGACGGCTAAACCGTCAACACGCACGGATGCAAAGATTTGCTGGGGACTTCACGGCCGCTGCCTGCCACAGGAACACTCTCACTCGCCCAGATGCCAAGGAACTACATGGTGCACAACGATCGGGCCTTAGCTGCCTCGTCCTTGACAGGATCCGGAGGTGGCAGGAAGTCGTAAAGCCTCTGAAAATGAAGAACCAGTCTCTTGTGCTGAACCAGAAAACTCTGGGATCGGGCCCGCCGAGTGCATCATCGACCTAGTCTGTCGCGAGAGCAAGCCAGCTGTGGGACGAAGAGTGAGTGATACAGGGGCTCGCCGGTGCGGCTGCGATTTTGGCCTTTTTGCGGGCTCGCTCGTCGGAGCCTCAGGGAGCCCATCTCCGAGCCAGAGCGGGGTTCCAGAGCCAAGTTAAGGACCACGCCCATGGCCCAAAGCGGAACCAGCCGCTTTCCGCTATCCGCCGCCTAGCCCCCCAGCGGTGACCTCAGCCGCCTCAACCCCCGCCCAGCTTGCGGAACTGCGTCCGCATCTAACCGAACCTGGAGCCACGAAACAAACGAGAGCTCTTGAACTGAACAGTGGGTCGGCGTCGCCTCTCAGATCTACGCCCTGGAGCCTGAAACCCCCTTCCCCGGGACCTTCGCCTACGTCAGTAAGGGGCAGTGCAGGCAGGCACGCGTTTTGCTCCATCGCGCAGCGGGATGAAGCGCGCAGCGAGTTCACACAACCTGCGGAGGAGCCTCATGATCTCCTCTTTTCTTTAGTGTCTGCTCTTCTGGGCCAACATGAAGCTCCTTCAGCTTCCAGCATCCTCCAGCTGTCAAGCCGCAGCTCGGAGAAGATTCTACTCACGCTGCCGCCTTGCCTGCAGCTCCAGACCCCCTCTTTCAAGCCAGCTTTCATGACATGCCAATATTCAAGGCTCCGACGAGAAGGACATTCCTGGACATATTTGAAGTGGCAGCTGCAGCGAAGTCCGGCGCCTAGGGCTCAGAGCTCTGTGACTCTGTGCACGCCAGCACAGCGAGCTACAGACAATCGAGGGCCGGGAAGTCAAGACAACAGCGAAAAGTGACGGACATGAGTAGAGCCCCCGGATAGGCGGCCACGAGGCAGGAGAAACACACAGCGAAAAGCTTGAGGTGCCAGCGAACCAGCATTTTGGCGCAGGCGCGCGTTCTGGGCCGTGGTGCCACGCTAGGGCCTCCGCCAGACCGCACTCAGAAAGGACTGCAGCAGTGCTACAGCGACTCGTCTCTTCTCGGCATCCGCGGCCTGTCGTGGTCGTCCCGGGCCCCCTTCCTGGCCCTGTAGCCGGCACTGCCGTGGAGGCTGGCTTGAGGCCAGCTCTCTCCCCAGACGACCTGCTGCCGCCTGGGAGATGACTAAATCACAGCGAGCGATAGAAAGGGGATCCGAGGGCCAAGCCAGAGCTGGCAGAATCGTCATCCGAAGCCTGGAAGAGCGGAAGGCTCCGACTGGGCTCGCGCCTTGTCCAGCTCTCGCCTCTTCGCTACTTTCACCCCCGCTGCTGGAGCTGGCCTGCACAAAGAAATCTCTCAAAGCCCCGAGAAGCGAAGCGAAGCAAGGATTCTGCAAGTCCCCCACGGAGTCCGAGCTGGCCTCGGTGCGTCAGAGCTACGACGGCTACGATCAAGACCACACGGCGAAGGTCGACGAGTCCACCGAGTCCGGGACGGAAGCTTCGTCTGCAATCTCCGGGGCATCCTCGGCTATGCACCATGCAGTACATACCCTGGGCAGACTTGGCCTCACTAACATCATCCTCCAATACGCTTACCATGGAAGGCAAGACAACTCCCCACCCTAACGCGGGAAACCAAAGTGATCGGAAGGACAAGGCGAGGGAAGTGAAGTGCCGGCAAAGCCTCACCATTCTCCGTTTTCGCCCGCTTCCCCTGAGCATGACCCGCGTTTTCAAACGATGGTAACATCAAAATCCTAGGCAAGTCAGACCGTTCACCCTTTGAGCCTGCTCGTACAGAACACACTTCACGTCCCTGTCCTGGCGACTGAGTTACGGCAAATGCACATGCACCAGCTGCGTCAATGAAATGCGAAAGTCCTCTGTCCAGCCCACATCTTTACCATCGAAGAAGTGCCAGTGTGTTTTTGACCTCAGGGAGCAGCTCAGCTCGGAAGCCATTCCATGCTCGTGCAGCGCTCGAGAAACGCTTGCAGACAAGCCATTGAAGCAATCAAGGGGATCGAACCCAGCTGCCGAAGGCGGCTTCGTGCCACCGTCCTGGCCAGAACTCTGCTCGGAAGCAGTACCGAGGCAGGGGAAGAGTGGAGCAGATCATCTATTCAGGAGGAAGCGGCGTTGCCTCTTTTGATATCCGTGTGGCTTCCCTCAAGGTGCAAAACTCTTCCGCCACTGTGGGATGCAGCGCGACCGTCTGATCAAACTGTTCCTTGTGGGCGCCCGCCTTCAAGGCAATCGCCAACCCCTGCACTATCTCGGGCGCATCGTCCCCTACCATGTGCACACCAACAACCGAGCCCGCGTTTCGACCTCGGCTCACCACAAGCACCTTGATTAAAACCATCTCTTGGCCAGCGCGGCCAGTCGGCATCGTATGCTTCAGCGGCTTGAATTCGCTCATGAATACTTTGACCTCGCCAAACTTTTCCACAGCCTCAGCCTCAGTTAAGCCGCATGTTGCGACCGGCGGCTGGCTGAAAACAGCGCTTGGCACATTGTCATAAATTGGGGTTGTGGGCGTTCCGCCGAACAGTGTCTCCGACAATGCCGACGCTTCCATCAAAGCCACCGGCGTCAGGCTCCGTCGAGATGTGACGTCTCCGATGGCAAAGATGGATGACACAGTTGTTCGACTAAACTTGTCCACCGCAATCCTGCCACTGACAGGGTCTATCTCAACCCCGACTGCTTCCAATCCAAGATCTTGTGAGTTCGGGCGACGGCCCGTTGCGAACATAACATTGTCAGTCTCTACCACCGTTCCTCGGTTTGTCCGGAAAATAAGTCCTGCACGGCTCCGCTTGATGCTTTCTGGCTTTTCGTTTGCATGCAAATGGATGCCTCGTTGCAGCAGTGCACGCTGCAGATGAGTGCGCACATCTGCATCAAAGCCACGTAGGGGCTCTTCTGCCCGAAATACCAGGTGCACCTCTGAGCCATAACCGAAGAAAAAGCTGGCAAACTCCATGGCAATATAGCCCCCACCGACGATCACAATTTTCCGAGGCAAGCGTTGCAGGTCAAGGGCCTCGTCACTCGTAAGAACGCCGGAAAGGTTTGCTCCGGGGATCTGAGGAACCACAGCCCGGCTCCCCGTCGCTATGCAGATATGTTTCGCCTTAAGAAGAGCCCCGTTGACCTCGACAGTGTGCGGGCCAAGCACCCGCGCGTAGCCCTGGAAGACTTGCACGTTGGCCTTCGCCAAGAGCTGCCTGTACTTGCCACTCAGGCGCAGCACTTCCTTGTTTTTGGTCTCAATCAGCCTTCGCCAATCGAGTCGAGGACGAAAGCGGCGGCCCAGGGGGCCCAGGCTTAAGTCCCAGCCATAACCAAGAGCATCCTGGAGCTCATCGTGGAGCCGGCTTCCGTAGACCAGTAGCTTCTTCGGCACGCAGCCACGTATTACACAAGTCCCACCAAGGCCGCCCGCCGAGTGCTTCCCACTGACAACGGCAAATGGCAGCTCAGCAAGGCCAACCCGCGCACCGCGTTGAGCACTGAATCGAGCCAGGCGCACACCGGCACTGCCGCCCCCAATCGTAAACAAATCATAGTCGAAAGCATCTTGATCACTACTCGAACTAGTGAAACCAGAGTTCTGCAGCAGCCAGCGGCCGGCACACAGCAGCAGGCCAAACAAAACAAGCTTCAGTGCAACCCCCCGCACGCATCTGAGTCGGCCGTGAGCTTCCATGAACGATGCGCGCCCTCAAGAATGGGCCCAAACCATTGCATCTCCAACATGGGGAGTGTGAGCCCAGCCATGTGGAAGGCGGTTGTGGTGCGTGAGGCATGGCAAGCGGTCACCAGCAGATATACGTGGGTAGTTGTCAAAATTAGGGTCGCTTTTTGGGTCCCCTAAATAGTAGGTGCCGTATCAGGGACCCAAAAAGGGGTCCATAATTTTGACAACCACCCACATGCAGCTGCATGCCTCAGCCATATCTGCAGTCACTGCAGTCCTTGACTTTCAGGAAGGCGAAGTTCTTGTGATCCCCCAGGCCCTGGAGGCAAAACATGTCTGAAGCACTCTCGACTCAGCATGCTTCATCTCCTCGCTGATCTTCCACCGCGACTTCTCCTTGGAGTAGAAGAGGCATCGACGCGCTTCTTCCCCTGGCAGTGCCACCGCCGAGCCCTCTCTGACCGAAGCCCCGGTTATGCAAGACTCTCATTCGAGGCACCTTTCTTGCTTATTCTCTCATAGGCGTGGTGACCCTTGTATCCACCCTCCACTGCCATGTAGACACCATTGACGGTCCTGAAAAATGTGCTGTTTCTATCAAAGCTGGAAGTCCAGATTAAAACACATGCTTCTGGGGACGTGGCGAATTCTTTTTGTTGCTATCTCGCCTGAGAATCTGCAGCCACGTTGTGCCACATGCTCGCACGAACGCATGCTTGTGCTGGCAGGTCGCCCTGAGATTTCGAGAGCATGAAGAAGCTTGCCCTGCTGCTGCAGCCGCTCAATTACGGCCTCCGGTCAAGATCGCACGGACATTTGCCTTTGATTCCAGGTGAGCCATCACGAAAATACCAAAGGATTCGGCCCCCACACAGGGGGAATTGTGAACTGAAGACTGAGGTGCTCTTGAATAAGAGCACACACATAATAGCACTGGCCCCGTCCCTGCTAGCTGCTTGATTGATCACGACCACCTCCGCATCAGTGGACTTTGGCCGCTTCCGTGGTGGCGGCGGTGGCTTCTCGACGGCCGTGGTACCGTTGCTGGTGGGCACCTTGGGGGCGCCGCCTAGCCTGAACCAGACAGACAGCAACTTTTTCTTTCCAGCATTCCACCCATCGGCCTTTTGTAAGCTTCGTTCCTGTACTGCATCACCTCCTCCATGCTGACGCCCTGCCTTCAGGGATGAGGGAAAGGCCCGCACACATTACATTACGGCCACAGTTCACAGCAAAAGTCTGTCGTACTGAGGCGCGGACTCGAACTTGTAAAAACAAACTCCTCGGAGGCACTCTCCGAGGTGCAGCCCGAGGCACAGGCGACCGGCTTCATAATTGACAAGGAATAAGAACAGCACGGGCGATGCGCCCAGCCGCCTGCACCAGACTGCATGACTCATGTAGTTAGCAAGTAACTGGATTCAGACTGCCAAAGTGTCCTCCACGTTTTTGGCTGCAGCGTGGACTGTGGTCTGGAAGTGCTTCTTGCTAGCATCCGGGGTCGTGAAAGCGTACGCCCCCTTCTTCTGGTCGAACCTAACCTGCCGGATCCAACGGCACCACAAATACCCGTATATCCTGGAATTTCTCGTCTCTGCCTTCTGATGTGCCGCGCTGTCAGGAGGCGCATCCTGGCCACAGGATGCACGAATGCGGCACCAGCAGAGCCACACAACCCATCAAGCGCCTTAAGAAGAAACGCACGAGGAGCAATCAAAACGGAGGCTTCAAACGAACCCTGCAGTTCTGCCTCCAACTCGTCTCCTGTCGGAGGCGGATTTGCCTGGACGTTCACAGCTGAGATCTCAGCCAGCTGGAAACACCACTGCCGCACAGCTCCCAAAACATAGGTTGCCCTCTACAAGATTCCACGCGTGATGCGAGCCTCCGGGGCAGCCTGAGAAGCCGGTGTGCCTTTTGATGTCACACCCGGCGCTGCCTCTCAGGGCCAACCGGCAGAGACAAAAGACTAGACAGGTTACACACACAAGCCCGAATATGGTCCCAGCAGGTTAGCATGAATCAAGCATGGCTCGCTTGACCTTCCAGCCCCAGGCAAAGTGCTTCACACATGGTTCGGATTTCCCCTTACCCTTGAATGAGCAACAGTGAGAAGCACCTGGCCAGCAGCAGCCGCTACTGTTGCTCCGGCAGCAGCCTGATACATCTCCGGATTCTCATGACTACACCATCCACACTTACAGAAGATTCTGCATTCCGCCTCAATGCCTTGATGCATGACTTGGTGGGGTGAGATTGAACGTTAGACGTTAGAAGACTGCCTTGATAAATTTCGCGCCTCATTGCCCTACCATGCCACTACACTGTTGATACACTGGCAGATGGTTGGACTACTCTCTCCACGTTGGGCTACTGTAGGATGGGAAGCGAGGCAGGTCCCTCCGTGTAGCTGTAGGTTTTCTAAGAGGAATTGGAACGGGCCTTCTGCAGACGACTACTGCAGTGCCTACAAAATTCTATTCCGAACTGCACCTATCCACGCTGCCTCGGCTCGAAGCACACTGTCCACCACTCATACTCACAGGCAAGGGCCCGTCAACGACTATGATCAGCCGCAAGTGACTTCCATCGATCGCCGAATGATGTAGTGGGGGCATACCGAACGGTGCTTAGGCACCAGGAATGTACACTCCGCAACGAATCAGGCATGGCCGGATGCCTGAGCCTTTGGAGCGACCTCCGACAACTGCTTTGGCATTGCCAGTGGCTCGCCACACTCGGCCGCTGTCTTTGCCCAGTTGGCACAAATGTCGAAAGTATCTGCCTGGCAAAACACGGGCTACTTGTAGCGATTGTAGCGGCTCCAAGGACTCCAAAAACGAGACAGGGCAGGCCTCGTCTTTGCCAGTGCAGCGATTACAAAGCAGCATGCGAAGCTGCCTCAGGACCGTTGGGCCAGTCTTGTGTACAAAGAAGATTGAAGTGGGATTACGGATCCTCGGGCTCATGTTGGCGGTTACAAGATTCGGGAGAGATTCGGCGACCCTGCCTTTTGGCATGTCACGAAGACTTTGCAAGGGTTTTGCAAAAAAACAGACTTCAAGCACGTTGTGTACTGGCTACCGGTTTGCACTGCATGTGTGGCGACTGGCGATGAAACCGACAAGCTGCTTTTGATGCTATACCTTCCACGGTGCATCGTGTATCATGCATCGCGCAAGTCAGAAACATGCAGGACACTAGAGTGCATCAGCCGATACTGCGCACCCATCGGCATGTCTCATGAGCATGAGGGGGCGGAGCAGAACAAGCTGGCCGCGGCACCGAGCCACCCCCGAACGACGACCGCGAAGAAGTGCAAGACACTGAAATTTCAGTGCTAATCGCCTGAACGTGTTTGGTGATAAAATACCACGACGACCAAGACCATCACGACCACTAGGATCACCAGGGCGATCAAGACGGCCAGGACGACAAAGACGACGACCAAGAGACCATCAGCAGACCCATCACAGACCAACAGGAATCACGAGCTGTCCCGCAAAAGGTGGCCCATGCATTGCCATGTCTTGCAATGAATCTGGCTCTCCGGAAAACGGTTTCCAGCAGATCCTGTGAGAATACTGAGCAGGACGTGGGCGCAAACTATGCACCGAGCAGGAGCCGTGTCAAGGAAAACATTTTCAGCGCACACCGTACGCCGACCGCGCGTCCCGCGCGAGCACACTGATCGATTCTCTTTACTGAGTCTTTACTCTTACTTGTAACGACTGAACTCCATAGTGGAGTGTGTACCACACGTGGGGAACACTGACAACATCTGCCCTCATGGACAGCGATATGAGAATCCATCAAAGCACGTGGGACAAGATGCCGGACTCAAACCGAAGGCTGAGGGTGTCACTCGACGTCTTCTCTTGGCCTTCCGTCAATGAGCCTGGCGAAGCCGTGCGCTCCGAGAACGAACGTGCACCGGTGAAGCAATTGCGCAAAGCCGACTGTGCACCACAGATGCGCAAAATCTTCCTCGCATCCTCCTCGGCCGCTCTGGCGACGGAGAACCTAGACAGACGAGAACTTTTGGGCAAAAGGAACGCTCGTTCCTGTATTGGCAATGCATATAGAAGCTGCACGTGCCGACACCGAGCGAAGAGAAAGAGAGTAGATTTGATGTGTGAGCTTCGGCTTCTGTCGAAAACTCAAGGTTCCAGCGGCGCTGGCCACAAGTGAAACAGGAATGGGTAGGTGCATAAATTCTGGACTCGCTGTCCAAATGCACAGCTGGCGCTGGCAGACGCTAGGTAGGCCATCATCAAAGTCTCAGACAATCCGCGGCAAGACCTTTCGCAGTCACTGCGCAGGGAGTTTTACATGGACACACGTTCATAATTCAGCGCAGCAGCTGGAGAGGATTGTGAGTGCTGGGACAGGCGACACGGCATCTTATGAGTCCTGCATCAAGGCAGCGCCTTTCTTTTGCTCCCAGCAAATCGCAAAGACGACTCAAAGACCAGCCAAGAGGCATGGCGGTGGCTGCCTGCGCTTCGGCGTCGCAACGGAGAACACGAGCACAAAATGAGCGGCATGAGAGCACTATCCTGCCTGGCTCGGCTGCTCCTCACACTTGGCAGCGTTTACTTGAAATACGGGTCACATGCACAGCAAAACTCTTGCATTCCTCCAATGGTTCGTCTTCCAGTGGATCCCAAGAATCCAAGAACTGCCTCACAACTCAGTGAAGCCCTGCTTGTCCGAGACAGCTTGCAGCCCTTCTGCACAGCTGCAGCTACGAAATTCCACGCCCCACAAGCCTCCACATTTCTCTTGAAAAACAGAACCCCTACAGTGAAATAGAGCAGCCCTGCATCCAAAAGACAGCTCTTCCAGTTCGATGGTCTTCTGACCATCGCCAGAATCCACATCCAGGCATTTGAACAGCACATGGACGTTTCCTGGAAGCATCGGAAGCAAGATCTTAAAATCTATGTCGGCCACGCTGCAGAAGTGAGGCCTTTCCAACCACCGCTTCGGCAGGCACGTCGTAACTCCGAGAACCTCTCGGAAGCCCACAGCAAAAAAAAAAACCTTGGCAAGTCACCACGAGACAAGGCCCTGAGTCGGGGGCGAAACTCCTCCGCTTCGGTCCTTCAGAGCATCTCAAGAATCCGCACCAGGCGCAGGCGCAGAACGAAACATTGCAACCACGCCTTGTCCATCGACCTGCAACCAGCAATCAGAACGACAGCGAATGCGAACACTATATAAATGCTGACTCGGCGGCTTGAACAGATGCTCGAAGGATCCGTAATGTACATCACACCAAGCCTGCCGTAAAAAGATGGGTCTGAATATCCTTCATGCCCACTGAAAACCTGTAGTGCCTTGAAAGACGTCAAGATCTTGGCGCTGGCGGCATCAAACTCTCGGAGTGTTATAGTGCCTTGCAAGCATCCTTTCTGCACCACACAGAAATCGAAGCGCGGCTGCCCTGGAACTGATGCAAGTGATGTGTAATCGGAAGACTAGAAAGGACAATAGGCTGAGTGCTGCAAGACAGGGTTGCTGGAGACAGCAAGGGCTGCAACAATCCGAGCCACGTCTACACGAACCGGCTTCTGCAAGATCGGCATAGATCGGCCATGAGAACCAGGTCGCACTTCCAGGAAACATTGGGGGCGCTCCGGTCTGCTCAGCACTCCCCCCTTCCTCTGCCCGCCGGGTGGAGCCGGTGGTCTTCTGGGTTGGCCGTGTGCCCGCGCTCGGCTTCTTGGTCCAATAGGCAGCAAACGTGTCATCCTTGTGGTGATCGTCGCTCTACCAGATGTAGTTGTGTTCCCCTGTTCCCCTTGCAGATGGTGCCCTGTCCCCGTGGTATAGACTTCGCTCGGATGCGGTTCTCCCGTGCAGAAGCACTGGCAAGCACGCAGATCATTTCGTTGGCACCCGTCGCCTCCCTTGTTCCACGCCTGTGGTTTGCACAATGGGTTCTGTTCCGGTTCGCGCTTCACTGCGTTGTCACGGACAGCCCTGGCACTGGAAGTGTCGGGGACAGCGGGCGTTGGATACCATGGGGGGGATTATACGACATGGCGAGGGCTTTCTGGCCAACCTGGGCAAACATGTTAGGAGAACCTTGCCAAACAGCAAACCCGCGGATGCGCGCTTCGAAGGCACGCACGGCCGCCTGAAAGGTCGTTGTCTAAGGTTCGCCAGGCTCCGCCCACGTTGCCTGCAAACGCCCGGCGAATGTTCGCACCACTTTTAAGGCTACCAAAGAGGATCTGGCCTTGGAAACCAACCCTCCTGCAAGCCTCCTGTCCATGGGCCATGGGTATGAGCAGTTCTGCCGTGCACCGCTGATCCTACACTCGGAGGACGGCGTCCTTGAATTCGCTCCAGGACACGCTGTTGGAGTCCTGGCTGCGCAAAGCTGTGCGAAGCGAAAGCCGGCTCAGAATCACGACGCTCTTGTGTGCTTCTCGGCTCGGCTCGCGACATCTCGGTCCAGAAGGCCGCGCCAAGCGGCCAACGGATGATCGAACCCTTCCGGCACAGGCTGGTAAATTTTGTAGGAACACTGAGTAGCAGCACAACCTGCCCCAAAAAGAAGCTAGAATCAATTGGCAGCTTTTGTCTCGACTCAAGCCGGCTGAGGCATCCGCTGTTGAAATGCACATGACATGTAAGACCACTGTACATGAGAGCGAAGACAATTTGACTCCGCTTTGGTCTTTGTTGTCAGAGTGCACGCCTATGGGGATTACAAAATCCGCATGGCATAAGCTTCTTTCCGCCCTGCGCATATACACACTCACGAGTGTGATAGGAATGACCCTTTTGACGAACCCAGATCGGCAATCCGTCACTGCTCAGTGGAACGCTCGGAGGAGGCTCGCCAGAGCTTGTAGAGAACGTAGCCTTTGGGTCTGCGTAGCCAGTGGTCGGAGAAGACGTAGTTGGTGCTGAAGAGCTCGAAGACGCCGAAGAGGATGTAGTCGTTGGTGTAGTCGTAGTAGATGTTCTCCATGTTCTGTCGCAGCAGACAGCCATAGCTGCAGACGATACAGAAATCAGCACCATAATGACAATGAGGAAAATGTCATGCAGCTCGAGCGGAGTGAGCTGCTGTGCGTTGCTTGGTTGGCCTGCTGCACCTTGTACCATGGAAGCTACCATTGCAGCACCAAAGAACTTCTTTGAGAACATGAACAGAGGGACGTTCAGAAACCAGGCGTCCTTCTTTTCCAGGGCCTTGTCGCCTTCGATGAGGTCGTGCTCGTTGAGGTTGTCCGTAGGTGGAAGACGCTTCATCTCCAATGGGTGTCCAGTGTTCCAGAACTTGATGTGGCCCGTAGTCAACCACTCCATCAACACTGGTGAGGTCATAACCTTAGTGAGTGCGTCCGCAGTCATGCACTCCGTTGGGGTCAGAATGACCCATCGGATCCGGCCCGATGCTCTGGCCTCACGATGAGCCAGGATGTAGAGCCGCTGAGACTTGTCTTGAGGAAGGCTCTTTGCCCCAGTGCTGAGCTCCCAGAAGTCGCGGGCATCCGTGTGCATGTCGACTGGGAAGTGGTGACATCCACGTTCTTGTATCGCAAGTAGTTGTTGAAGTGAGGGGCGCGTTGCCCCATACGTCGCCTCAGCCAGCCGCGTGCTGACAAGAGTCGCACACTCCAAACCATTTATGGCCGCCAGTGTCTCGCCATGAGACGTTGAGTAGGAGACCCTTTTTGCCTTGTTGGACTGGCAGTGCAGGAGCTGTGCTTGGCCTGACAGGCAGTGCTTCGCCACGTAGTCCGTAACGACCACATGGTTTTCCTCGGTGCGCAAAACGTCACTCATCAGAACCACAATCACGCCTTCCTGAGCGTAGTTCTTCGTAGAAGACGCAGCAGAGGCATCGTGGATACAGACGATGCGGTAGGACGCTGTCCCCAAGTCCCGGTAGTAGATGGCCGCTTCCTTGTCCCGTTTGGCCTTGGCCACTAGGTCGTTAGCGTCCTTGAGGTGTCGGACCTTGGCCTTGTTCATCACCCCTTGCAGCGTAGAGAGGTCTGCAAGAAGATCCGGACGAGTAAGAGCGGTCCACATCAGTGCGCCGATGGCGCTGCGGAGCAAGGTTGTTTCCGCAGCCGTAAGCATCCTCTCTTCATCGCCATCAGGCAACTTCACCGGTTTCAGCATCTCCACATACTCCTGCTGATCCACCTTGTAGCCGTCAGCGATTCGCGAATAACGGCAGCCGCAATGCATGAAAGGAAGTCGTTGACGAGTAAGCTTACCGAACTTGTTGATCATCTTATCGAAGATCCCGTCGAGCCATTTCTGGAAGCCTTCGACCGCCAGGTCATCAACGTGAGTTGATAGCGAAGCCTTGGGCCATTGTCCATGATTTGTGCTTGGCCACCACCAATAGCACTCATCGAAATGGCTATGCTGAGCGCCCAACTGCTTCAGGTATTTGTGGAGGTAGAGCTGCCATGCCAACGGTGCCTCTGATAACCCGTACACGGGTTTCAGGCAGAGAAGTACATAAGCCCCTATCTCCTCCTCGGGGATGTTGAACTTCTTACTCAAACGCCTGAGGTGGCGCCACACGTTCCGAGGAGGAACCACTGCGATAAGTCGTTCAACACATTGCATGCCCAGCTCCTTCAGTGCCTTCCACAATTCCTGGTAAGTCAGGCCTTTCAGGAAAGCCCCGGCTATGTCCCAGGATTCCAGAGACTTCCGCGCATCGTTGGATGCCGATGTCAAAATCAATCTTTGTGAAAGTCTTGTCGCTGTTGAGGATCGGCTACTGAGTTCGTGCTTCCAGGGATCGTGACAGCCTCGAACACATAACCGGCTCTTGACCAAGCGTCCTGTAGCCGTCTTCTTCCACTTCCGAACCCATATGGCATCAATCACGGCACAGTCCTTGCCGAGAGAGCTGCGAAGAACTGGCTTGAAAGCGTTCTCGTCCACAAACTGTCCGACCTCTTTGCCATCTGCTTCATCCACTTGAGGCCAAATGTCGTAGACTTCGTGTTCCTCAATGTTGTCAGTGGAGGAGTCCACTCGAAAGATGCAGCCATTGTAGAGGTCGGCGTGCCATCCTGGAGACTTCATGTGGAAAATGCTGTCCAGGGTAGAGGTTGTCGAGGATGCCCCTGGTGCCATGTCATCTGGTGGTATTTCAGAAGGTTCGTTGATGTTGATAATGTGTTGTCGCTGATGCACAGTGAGGAAGGTATGGTCCATGTGCTCGGATGGTGGCAGGACGAAGGAAATCTTCTGCCGCTTCGTCTCAGGTGCCAATGTCACTGTTCGGGTTTCTGGACCGTCCCGCTTGTTGTCCTTATTGTCGACGTCCATCGGTGGTTCGCTGTGGTGGTCGTCTTCCATAGTTGTTGAGGTAGGTTGTGGTGCTTGTGGTACAATAGGTGACTCTTCGTGGGGAATACCTCGAGGTTGCCACGTAGACGATGGTGCCTCAGCGTAGTCCGGGGCATAGCTGTAGAAGTAGATGTAGCACATCTCTTCCTTCCTTGATGTCCTGAGGTTCACTGTGGACATGTTTTGGCCCGTGGGGTTGTCGATGAGGGTCATGCGAATGGTGTTCTTCCGCCATGCCACAAGGGTGCCAGTGGTGCCGGGAGGCGTGAGCATCTTCTTAATGCCGATGCCAACCTTGATGCCGTGGCACTCCTTGGTCGTCAGGAACCTCGACGCCGAAGCCACATCATCGAGAATCCCTTTTCGCTGGGGCTCGTTCATCGTCTTCGGCAGGATCTTCCAGTTCCCATGAGCATCCTTCACATGGCCGTATGTGTCGATGCGGAAGGGCACACACGCTTCGACACTTTCCATGAGCCGCCGCAACGCCAGCCATGCTTCCAGTTCTTGTTGTTTCCGGTCCTGAACATTGCCATGGAAGTCGCTGTAGTAGGCGCCCCTGAAGATGCGCACATTCCTCAATGGCACAAGGTAGGGCCGGCCCTGGTACTCGATGATTGCAGAGCCGTTGTCCTGTAGCTTCAGGAGCAGTCCTGGGCCGCGCCACCCGTATCCATCAGCATCTTCACGGTGGAACTCTATTTCAGTGACCCCTGGCTTCATGTCTTCCGTAGGAAGTCGTTGAGGACGTGTGTGTCCGGCACGGGCAATGCGGTTCTCTGCGATGGACTGAGCTGCTGCAGTGAGGGATAGCTGTCGAAGTCGCAGGGCCTTCTCATAGACCGTAGGACTTGTTTGATCGTTGCCCGTGAAGGCTTGGATGCCCGGAGCATCCATGTCATAGTAGGGCATCGGAAGAGTGCCCATCACCATCATGTGCGGAGTGTATCCGCCCAGATTGATGCTTGCGTTTTGAGCAAAGCTAGCCTCGGCCGCTACGAGACCCTGACGCTCGGCTTCAGCCTTGATCTTCAGCATGCAGATCTTGGCTAGGTCAGTGTGCTTCTCGACAATGCCCGTGGTAGTGTGTTGGCCCTGAGACTTCCCTCTGGAGGTCCCGGCAGGCTCCCGACTGATGTTGAGCCTTTCGAACTCCACGGCAGCCTCGTGTGACATGAGGCAGCTCTCCTGGTCCGACACAATGCGTGTCATTGGACCAAAGAACCTGATCCAGTTCTGGAGGATAGTCTTCAAGGCCGTAGGTAGATCTCGTCCGGAAACAAGAGAAACCATCTTGTAGCGGGTGCACGCGTCAACCAGAATGAGAAACCATTGGTTCCACAGCTGGAAGTAGTCAGCCTGCACTTCCTCGTTAAAGAAGGCTGGGTGTCCTGCTTTCACCACCGGCCTGCTCTTTAATCTCGCAAATCTGCGGCAAATGGTGCACCCATTCACTACCTCTGGGACCATCTGAATGATCTCCGCCGGCATTCCAGCCCTTGACAGAAGAGACTGAAGATCGCTAGTCCCTGCATGCCAGAACCTCTCATGAAGGCCCAAAACGAGTCTTTTGGCCTGGTCGGCATCCGTCCGAGCAAGTCTGGGAAGCCTGACGAGAACACGACGAAAATCAAAGTTTGTCCTTCTCGGAGGGTCGACAGGATTCGCGTCCTCTGGCTCGCGTTCTCCTTGTGCTTGGTGATCATCACTTGCAACTTCTTCTCGATCTATTTGCTCCTCATGCGCCGCGGCTTCACGAACGACAGGATCACCAGGAGGCGGATCGTCGTCCTCATCCAGCTTTAGCTGAAACTCCGTTGTTCCTGTCCATCTGCCTTGTTCTAAAGCTGCGCGGGAGCTGTCACGAGTTGTCCATTCATCGCGGATGATCACCTTGGGCCCAGGCTTGTCGAAGGGTGTTGCTATCGTGGTTCGGGACGAGCGTAGTTCGTCGATCTTCACAGGCTCTTCGTCTTCTCGAGGTGTAAACATTGCCGTGCGAGGTTGTAGATGATGACGCGTGGCCGCGCCACGTACTCTGTCGATGTCCCAGTAGTCCTTGTCCTTAGGTGCCGCGCCGAAGATTGCAATGACCCAGTCCTCGTTGTAGCTCTTTGCCTTGAGTTGCCCGTCCGTATACGTCCGCAGGTCCTCCAACGGTTTTATTGTCCATGCCTTGGCCTCGCCGCGGATGATCAACCTAAGCGGGGCAGAATCCGTCCGAAGAAAAGGCATTGGCAATGGAAGAGACTCCGCATGGAGGGAAGTGCAGACGCCCTTGACCGTGAGGAGCTTGAAAAACAGCTTCCTCAAGATGGCCAGGTGAAGAGGGTCCTGGCTCCAGTGGTAGTGTTTCCCCTTGCTCTCGGAGATGATGTTCACGCTGTCGTCTACCAACTGGAGGAGGAGGCTCTTCAGCATGATGGTGTCCACGGCCGTCATCGACATGTCTTCGGGCATCTGAAGCTTCACCATGTCTAAGTTTGGCTTCTTCAAGGCTTGCTGTTTGAACTGCTCTAGCAATTCGTCGACTGGAGTCGTAACCGCCGTTCGCACTGGTGCTTGTGGTTGTTCGGGTTGGAAATTGCTGGAGCTGCTCGGAGTAGATGATGTGGTCGGAGTAGGTAGCCTGCTTGCATGTCGGCATTCTCTTGGCACCAAAGAGTGTTCGGTGCCCGGTGGCGCATTTCGACCTAGAGCACACTTTTGGCACTTGTACCCGAAGAACTGTGCTCCCGGCTCCTTGTTGGCGAACTTCTTGATGTCCTTGATCATGGACTTGCACAGTTGCGTGGGGTACCTCCTTGTCTTTTCGCTGTGGCCAGTCACATGGCCCTGACCATGACCTCGGCAGCGATGCGTAGAGCTTCGCATGGCGAGGTTGGCTTGGAGGCCTACCATCTGCTGAATTGGCTTGCTCTTGTCGCTCACTGCGCCATACATGCAAAGGTCGGACCTTTGTCGAGGTCGGAAGCTCGGCAACTGAAGGTCCAAACGGGCCAGAGAAGTTGCCGTCCACCACGATGAGTTCCACAGCCCTTGCAGGACAAAACCGTTGCCGAGCTCGGCTTGTTTCATCGCCATGGTTTTTGCCAGATTGGCAACGGCTTGTTGATTTGCCTGAGCTCGCTCTCGTCCTGCATGGTCGCCCTTCTTGTAGTACCCAAGGAGATCAGGAGGAGAGAAGAAAATCACTCTGGGCGTGGTGCGTTCCTGCTCTTCAAGTAGTAGTTGTTGATGTCCCGGGTTTGCCACGTCCCATCCGTAGCGGTAGTCAATGGGAAAGGCCACAGCCAAGCCAGCCAGGAGCGCAGTGTAGGTGAGTTTTCCAGAACCGCTGCAGATCTCCCAAAAGTGCGGGCGTCGTCGAGCTTGACTGGTTTCTCGCCATTGTCGGTAGTTTTCGGGCTTGACGACAGCCCTTCCAGACTTGGTGTAGAACTCTTCCTTGACTGCCGCGTGCTGATCATGAAGGTACTTGACTTGCTCTTGTGGTAGATCAGGTGGCAGGACGTCTCCCGGATACATGGCAGGAAGGTCGAACTTCATCTCATCGTAGTAGACCTGTTGTGCCTCGGCTGCTGTTGCACATGTAGGCTCCCTCGGGTGTGACGTGGTACATGACGTTGAGTCGATAGGACCAGGGTGTGACGTGGTACATGACGTTGAGTCGGTAGGACCAGGGTGTGACGTGGTACATGACGTAATTAAACTATTGGCCCCGATGTCCTCAGTGGTGTCTGCTGGTGTTGTAGTAGCTGTCGGTGATGGCGACTCATATTCTCTAACTATCTCGCTGAGCTCCCCGATGTCCTCAGTGGTGTTTGCTGGTGTTGTCGGGGTAGCTGTTGGTGATGGCGCCTCGTCGAAGAAAACCTTCTTGTCGATCTTGACCTCGGAACAAGCATGACTCCGCTTTGGCTTTGCCGTCGTCGCCCAGGTGAACCATGATCTCACATCGTTCCACTTCTTAGAGGAATCCTCGTAGACGGTGGTCACAAAGGATTTCACCTTTTGTTCCTCTTCAGGGTTCACCTTGAACTCGTCGTTGTTGTCCAGCGGAAGGAGGTAGTGCTTGGAGTCCGTAAGCAACAGCCTGATCATCTGGAAACTACCATCGTTGTTCGGGATGGCCAAAAGTCCATCCTTGTTCTCAAACCAGCTGGACATGATGATTGCTCGCATGTTCACCAGAGAGGGATTTCCGACGAGGGCAGGACACATGCTCGCATTGCCACCTATGACGTCGGCTCGGTAGTTCGCATCCTCCAGGCCGTTCACATTGGGAAGCGAAACCTTGACCTCTCCTAAGGCGCTGTCCGCTTCGCCGCTGATGCCCGTGACCTCGCTCTTCTTAGCCGTCCACATGGGTGCTTGCGGAATCACATGTTCAAGGAGGTCTCGTAGCGTCTCCGATCCAACCAAACCATTGGCCGCACCGGGGTCGATGACAAGTCCTCGTCGGCGCTGACCGCCGACCGTGTGGAAGATCTCCGTCTCGTTGTCGTTCTCGTGGAAGGTCCGGTGCTTCTCCATGGTGTCCTCGTCGGAGCGCTCCTCAATCTTGCGGAAGAAGAAGTCGATGGTCTTCTTGGGCATCTGCGCGGATTGGTCCTCCGAGGTGGTCGCTTCCACGGTAGGCTTGTTGGCCCTTTCCAGGCTGAGGAGGTCCTCGAAGTAGTCGCTCTTCCCCACAGTGTCCTTTGCGATGTTGAAGTATTTCGCGCCATCACTGGGGTTCTGTCTCTTGGGCGATTCGCCGAGAGAAAGGCCTTGCCGTGCATGCCGAAGTTGATTGTTGTCGCTGTAGTAGAGGTCGTTCTCGTCGTAGTCGGCGTAGTACCTCTGCATCCACGACCTCGGTCCGTAAGGGCTATTCCAGGATCCCTTGCCATAGCCCTTTGAGCCGAAACCGCCCTTTTGCTTGCCTCTTCCTTTGCTCTTGCCTTTGCCCTTCTTGCCGAAGCCCTTGCCTTTGGACTTGCTCTTGCCCTTTGGAGAACTGCCCTTGTTGTTCACGGGGCAGTCCGCTGCATGGTGCCACTTGCTTCCGCATATGTGGCATCCTGAACCGAAGGGGCCCTTGCCTTTTCCTCGACCTCCGCCAGCGCTGTAGATGCCCTCGGGGTCCTCGGAGGGCTGATCTTCACCTTGGTAGCCAGGTTCCATCGTCGGGTCGCCGGACCACTCGGAGGTCTCATAGTACTCTTCTTCGCCGTACCAGGTGGACTCGCCGTAGGGCTCCTCTACGTAGGACCACGAGTCGTCGCTCCACCAGCCGTCATTCCAGTAGAACTCCTCGGGGTCCCATTGCGACTCGGCCTCGTCGTAGAACACATCGCCGGTGTTCCCGGCCTTGTCCACTCTGTGAGAAAGCCTCACAGCCAAGCCGCGGATCTCGTTGAAGCGGCTCAAGTCCCCGTGCACCTGGAGGCGCAAATCGTCCTGGTGCTTTTGTGACAGGCCGCTCTGCTTCAGCCACAGATAGCTCTTAGCTACGGCATTCATGTCCAGCCCGGCTTTGCTTCTGGCTTCCTCGTACCTCAAGTCCCATTCAGCTGCGAACTCCTGCAGCTTCTGTCCATGAGGTCGCTTGTGCTCGAAGAACATCTCGAGGGCTTTGGTCGTCTGGGCCTCGTCGGTGTCCCCAAAGGCGTCCCGAAGAGCGTTGCACAAGGCCTGGACGCCCGACGGGATGTGAGCTTGCAAGACTGTGACCCCGTCGCTGGGGTCCAAGACCTCGTCCACACTCAATCTCACCAGCGCCGCGTCTCCATGGTCGTAGGTGCCGTCGGGCCTGATCAGCTTGAGCTCCAAGGCGATGCGCTGAGCTCGCCCCTGAAGTCGGCCTGCTATTAGAGGCCCGATCACCTCGTCCGGCACCTCGCAGCATCTGTACCATAACTTCAGCTTCGCGAAGTAAGTCTTCAAGGGGTAGTTGTCCACGCCGGGCTTCCAGCCCGGAGGGACATCCTTGCGCCACTCGTCCAGTGGCACACCGCCCGTGTTTGGCGTTGTCATTCTTGTCGCGTCCCGGTCGTCGGGTAGTAGTGCTCGAGCCTGGTCGTGTAAAAGAACTTGCGGAGAATCAGCGCGAGGGCCTGGACCGCACTCGTGCTGTAGAGCTCGTGCACCGATGGCCGCCAAGCCGCCAAGAGCCGAAACTGTTGACAGCCAGAGGCCAGAGCAGCACAGGGAGAAAAGAAGCAGCCGCCTTGCTGCTGTCGTGGCTCCTTTCCGGAGCGTGGTGCTCGTGGTGCACGTATGTCCAAAGACGGTTCTCGAGGAGGAAGTCGTAGAAGAAAACGTTGTCCTTGGGGCAGGTCCGAAGACCGCAGTCGCCGAAGCGAGGGCGCAAATGGCGCGCGTAGCTACAGCAGGAGCCTTGCTCCGCTACCAAAATCAATTGGCAGCTTTTGTCTCGACTCAAGCCGGCTGAGGCATCCGCTGTTGAAATGCACATGACATGTAAGACCACTGTACATGAGAGCGAAGACAATTTGACTCTAGCATGATGCTGAGAAGCGCAGGAAGCGAAGCCGTGCAAGAGACACGACCGAGGACCCCACGCCCCATGATCAAGCGCCGGAGATGCACCTCGTGGCAGCTGCAGTAGGTTTGGACAGGCGAGCATGACTCAGAAGGCCCGCGCCCATGCTTCTGCATCCGGCTCCGAGTAAAGCCATTCTGGTGGATCCCAGGCATCCAGCCACTCCAAGTCTGATCGAGAGAGGAAACCGCATCCGAAGTAGTCCAACCTCTAGAGTCGCAAAGTTTGCACAAACGGGCTGCAGATTGAAGTTAAGCACCTGGCGATGCAAGCAAAGCTGCCCTTGTGCCTTGATCAAGAATAGGCCGCCAGCCAATTTGCTTTACTGCCTTGCATGGCAAACGTTGGGCATGCTTTGCGAAGCGCTTGTGACGGATTGCCAATTAAGGCGGGGTTCCTTTGCGAAGGCATTCACCAGCAGTTTCGTTCTGTCAGGTCAGGCGAAAGGCTAGCACCCGGGCAACCGGCAACTGAGACGGCTAAGCACAGCTTGGCCTTGACACCCAGGAGCCTTCGGACTGCAAGTTCGAGAATGCGTCCGCGACCTCAGAGTCGAAGCGCCGAACCTAGGTTCCTCCCTGGCCTGGCACTGAGGCGGCGGCTGCCTCGTGTTCCCAGGCCGAAGCACACGAACCCAGTCTGCCTGGAGCTTTGCGACACGCAGCTACCATAACCACCACTGCCTGGGCCTGCGAGCCGCACCTCGAATCCACGTTCGAAAGCAGCCCAATGTGGCTGCCGCCTGGGGTGCAAGCTCCTGGCAAGTGGACAGACCCCCCCCCTTTGTTTGCCTTGCAAGGTTAAGTGAACACGAAGCCTCCAATCCCAGGCGACCGCTGCCATCCTGGAGAAGCTGTGGACCATGACTGCAGCTTCTGCTGAACTGTAACTAGCCGCTTGATCCAACCCGATCGAGGGAGCGCCAGAGCGTCTGCAGGTCGATGCATTCGCCTTGTGGGACACCACGTGGGTCTCGGCAAACTCCTCGGGCGGCCGAGAATCGGACGGAGGTTCGTCTCGTGGCGGAACCATCTCCTCGCCAGAATGTTCTTGCACGCAACATTGTCACTACCAACAATGAATGGCATGAAATTAAAACTAAACAGACGGCCTGTCTCTGGTCGACGTGTCACCCTGAAGGAAAGTAAGGAAAGTGTCTCCAACTTGTCATCATGCAGCAACTGTACCAGAACCATTGCACTGGATGCCCTCTATTCAATATTTCCGCCCATGCAGACACCACCAGTGCACAAATTAAGCAGAAACAAAAGTGTCCACATACGCCGGCTATAATGCCCTCTCAATCTGTGTCCAACCTTCACGACCATCTTAGACCTTTCAGCAGAAAGGCCAAGGACCCCCTGCATGAGACAGCCATACCGGAAGACCCCCCCGATCTACGTTCTGAAAACGAATCAAGACCGAATGCTGAATGTGGCCGGGTCTTGAAAGTTGAGAGCGTGAGCTGGAAAGTCGCCTAGGCCATTCCGGAGATGACAAGATTTCATCTGGTCACAGTCACAAGCAATATCGGCAAGGCACATCAGGATCCAAAGCCCTTCTCCATGCGCGCACCTGCACCATGGCAGTTCATGGCTTCAGGCGGCTTGGCTCTGCACGACTCCACGCATGCCTCCGAGCCATAGCTCGCTCGGATATACTCCAAGAAATGCTGACGAGCCTGAAGGAAAAGCGCGTCGTGCGGCCCAGGGCGCAATTGCTTGCTTCTCTTTGGAACTGCTGCCGCATCTGGCTTTCCACGCCTCTTGATGCCCCTGCTTCTTCGGGTTGAGGGCTGCGTCTCTCTGTTTTCAGTGTACCTGCAACCTTACCGGCCTGAACATCGGTCTGGATTACGATGTGCAGCCGAATTCAGCGTGTTGAATGCAGCGAAAGGAGCAATGGAGTTTGGAAGGCGCGAGCGTCAGGCTTGTTAACCATCACTCCTTCGACACTCAGCTAAGCGCTCGATGAAGGCCGAAAATCTCCGATTGGGTTCGGTGTTTGCCAGTCGCCATTTCTTTTAGGGCTCCCGGTGTGCCAGCCATGAGTTCCGAGCTTCTTCCGTTGAGGCTGTGGGATTCGCGACTACTTCGTCCATGATGTCCTCGCCATCGCTCTTCCTATCGTTCAGGGCTTGGGCTTCACCGCAATGGCCGCTGTGGGATCACGATGCAAAAAAATCAAGAAGGAACACGGTGGTTGTCACGTGACAGACTGCGATTCCGATCCTCGTGCAGTACGGCATTTATGATGTGTCGCTCCGGTGGAACATGGTGGAATGCCGCCAGCTGAAGATAACTGCTCTTCAATGCAACCCCACCTCAGCGTTTTTGCTCCTTTTTTCTTGAAACCATGACTGGTTCCTGCGGGAGATCACCTTGGTCCGTGGCAAGAATGTCTCCACGCAGGCAAGGCCTCCTTAGCCCCTGGCCTGTGGCAGGGTCTCGAAGGCACGGTCGTGCCAGGGACGTGGGGCCAGCCTATGGCGATTTGAGATACCAGGACGTCCTGGCATGCTGAGTTTGTTGTTTGGGATCGCTAGGCGAGGCAGAACAGGAAAGGGCTTCAGCCAAAACGCCATGTTACCGGACAGGGCGTAATTGCCGAAAGAGTGGTCAATTGATGCCAGGCTTGCCGCGGTCGGCCTTGTAAGTCTCTGCCAAGAAGGCATGATGCACATCCTCGGAAAACTCTAAACAACAGCACACGCTTCACACCCGACAAATGTGAAACGCGCTTGCATTCGTGCAGTCCGTCCTCCTTGGCAAACTTCAACTGGCTTTGCCTGATAGTTTCTTGCCTGGAATGCACGTGCCGACATTAGCAAGCACCATATCAGGGGCAGTCACGAAGTATGTTTCCATGCTTCTCGGCTGGTTGTGGCTGCGCTCCTGTGACATTCGAAACAAAGGTCGCATGCCACACTTCCTCGTCGTCCAGCTTGGCTTGCGAATCTGGCGCACTGGGCACACTTAGGTTGTCCATCAAGACAGAACTGCCTGCAGACGCCTTGTCTGAGAGCAGATACATCTTCAAGTTTGGGGCGGCGCCTCTGTGCAGGGGAATTCATACATCCACTCCAAAGATTGCTCCATGTTCTCCTTCTTCAAATTTGAGCCGAACCAGTGGCGTGATCCATGAAGGCGGAGTTTTCCAAAGATTGCCCAGTGTTCTCCTTCTTGATTTGACCAGAAGAAGTCGCGTGACGTCTTTCGGAGTGAGCTTCCCAGAAATAGATCCTCGACCCGTGTCTGAACTGACTGTGACTGGCCTTTGTAAGACCCAGTTCTGAACCATAAATGCATTTTAATGGTGTCATGAGAAAGACGGATGTTGCTTGTTGTCTTTGAACTTGTGCAGAACGCTGGTTACTCTCAGGGCGGGATCATACGCTGCATGGCCCTTGTTCGAGAGGAAACGACCAAGCAGGCCAGCTTGGCAGCTTCGAAGACAACGCACATCAGCTCTTCAGCCTCCTCTGCTCATTTGCTGGTGTTCCTTTGCTGCTTGCAGCTGCACATTTGCCGAACACCGCGACATTGACAGGTGGGGGTTCGCCGAAATTCATGACCACCAACGGAAGGATTGAATCCACCTGCCTTCCCAATCGGAGGACATGTACGGATTCCAGTCCTCGATCTACTCTGCTGTCGTCGGATTTTGCGTGGGCGCCGACTGTTACTCGGTGCTTGTCTGTCAAAGTCGAAGTCAGCTGCAGGGGGGGAACATTGGCGCTGCAGACACAATGGTGTCCAATCTTCCACGTTGACCATGCTGCCATACTGTGTTCTCTGAAATTGAGGCCAGAGCCTAGGTGGCTTCAAAAGGGGCGGGTTACTGGCGAGTTGGTTCATGTCCAAGCACTTCCCCACCCGCCTTAAGTTTGCAGTACGGCCAGCGGATCGGAGCCATCTCTTCTTGTTAAACACCTCTTCAGCTCATCCTTCTCATACTCCCAGAGATTCGAAGGAAGCAAGTCCACAATTTGAGTGCCACGGTGGCTCAGCCTGGTTACAAGCGGAAGCCTGCAGTGGCGGCCCAGCTGGACACCACATGCGAGCTAGCCCAAGGCTACATCACTTCAATTGGAACGCGATGGGAAAGGAATACATTGAGAATTTGGCTTTTTCGCTTTGACCTGCTTTGTTTACTACTGGCAGGGCTGCACCTGTGCTCCTTGAGCCACAAGCCTGCAGCCATGTTGTGCTTGGGTTTTGGGCTGTTGTTGGTTGACTCTCTGCCTTTCCGAGGTAAATTCTGAGGATCACCGTCCGCATAGTCGGTCAGCAAGCTAATCGGGGAAGTGGTGCTGCCAACACCGCCGTGGTTCCAGGTCACACGTTGGTGGCTCTCAGTTGTTAGAAGCTCCTCGAACCAGCTCGAGGAAGAGAAGAGATGACATCAAGTAAAAGGCTCCTTTCAGACTAGGCACTGTCGTATGCCTTCGTCGGCCTCCAGAAACAAGAAATCCTCTGGCGACAGATGGTCTTTGCCCTTGCTGCAAAGGCCTGGAAACGAGGCTCTGCACTCCATGAAGCGACAGGAACCCTTATAATGTCTCAGGCTGCGACAGAAAAGGTCCCGCAATTCATCACCTCCCGGGTCGAAGCCGTGCCTCCGCTGGCCCGCTGGCACTGCGCAGAGTGAAGTATAGCATCAGAAGTAAGCGCCCGTCCTCCGGCAAAACGACACGAACTGTTCGAAACTCAACTCCATGTTGTTGCCCGCTTCCTGCACATCTTCAAGGAAGTTCCTGGCAGTTGGGTGGAATTTTGCATGGCATGAAGCAGCAATGCAAAGCCTCCATCGGAAGTTACGAATATTTACGAATTTTCCAATCCGGCCTCATGTTTCCAAACTGTGCGAGGAATCGTCGGAAACGGCAGACCAAAACTCCCGCCTCAGAGTCAACAGTCAGCATTTCATCGTGACGGAATCTTGCTGCTCGGAACACAGAGGTTCCGACATCGGGCGCTATCTCCACGAGGCATAAAGCTTCGCAACTCCCGAACTGCACTAGGAGGACATGTGCTGCAGCCTCACCGGAACTTGTGCGTCGCATGTCTGAGCCGTTCCCTTCAAGCATGTTCTGCGCCTCTCCACCCTGCAAGCTCAAGCCAAGTACAGCCCGACACAAATCCTGCCATGCAAGTTTGGGGAGTGACAAAGAACTTATGTTGCAACTCTCGCCGGCTCCTGCTTGCTTGCACGCTGGCGAAAATCCGGATCCAAATGTGTCCTTTCTTCCAGTTGATGCGACAAGCTGTTTCTCCCGTGTTGCACGAAAAGAACTAGGACGTGTTTGTGTACGCATGTCCACGCCTCCAACCATGCAAGAAGCTTCCACCTCCTACGTCTTTCAAGCGCTGCAGAAATCGACTGCGAATGAGCGAAGCCACCTGCTTCAAGAGCTGTTTACTGAAAATTCTGCAAAACAGAAAACTGTTGCACCATGACCTCGCGCTTGCCATCCAGTGTTATGGGGCCGACCTCCCAGGGCTAGGCACTCTGCAGCTTCGAGACGTTTTGCCTCCGGACATCTCCGGAGCTTTGGGCATCTCAACAAGTGCCCCGATGTGAATAATCGCTTTGAACTATCACGGTTTTCAGCGAATAGGTAAGACCGACCGGAACACGGAAGGAGTTGATGGACACTCAAAAACGCGAAGTCCGCATGAATGACGTCACCTCATCGTCCATTCGGAGAAAGGTGGCGGCCTGAGCAACAACGACTGGACTTTTACGACGTAGCCAATGAGGGCTTCTTCTCAGGACCCGGCCCATCAGGCCCATCACAGCAACATGTGAAACAAAGGAAGCCAAGCCTTGAGCCTACATTCCTCTGTCCACACGGACAACCGCTTCACGCACCATGCCATCCGAGCACAACCCTGGACACCGCTAGGTCTCCGGCATAATGGCTTCCCCCCCGGCAACAACTTTGCAACTCAGGCCGGCGCTTCTTCAGCTTTCCATTTTCACCATCGGGAAATCTAGCATTCCACCTCGCCATAACATGATCCGGCACCACTTAGCTTCCGCTGCCCGACTATCCGATCCCAAGCATTGGGGCCAGCACGATCCATTGGAAGTGTCGGGGTGGATTCGAACTTGGCATGCGAATTCTGCAATCATTGCGAATAACTCGGACACATCGACTGGGTGCACTCCACAACTGACAGTGGACGATGAATGATTTTCGGATTGGGAGGATGTACAACAAGTTGTGTACATGGGCGTGGGTTGATTCGGGACTCACTGCCTTCGCCTGTTGAACCGCCTGCCATCCGTCAACAAGTTTCGCTGGAGTCGACGACGTGATGGGTCGCACACTGGGTACCTTCACTTCTCGCCCAGCGTCGCCCTTTGCCATGTCAGTTCCCACGCAAGCTTTTGCTTCGAGGGCCCCACGCAGCTGATGACCCAGTGTCACTGCATTCGCGAAGTATAGCGACGTCTATCGCAACAGATTGGAGCGCAAGCGCAGCTTCAAATGTTTCGCGCTTCGCACGTCACCTCGCGCCACGGCTGTGGGAAAGCATGCCGGGCAACCAGCATAAGCCGGTTGCGACGAGAACTTCAAAAATGCCTCCATTATTCACTGCCGGTGGGCATGTGGTAACTCAAGCGTCACCACAACGCCATCCACATCGCTTGGGCTAAAACCATAACCTTTGTTGCAACCTGCTCTTCGCGCGTCTTCTGGTAGGCGACGGTAGCCCAAAACCCTAGATCGACCGGACGCGTACTGCTGTCGCAAAAAGGTGCGTAAAGAAAAAACGCTTTGCAACTAGGGCCCCACCCAGCAAAGCAGGAACAAAGTACTGTCCAATGCCGAGCGGCTCCCCGCCTGAACCCTACACCCCTCATGACCCCGACCTTGCTGCATGTTTGGCCGTGCTGCACTCCTTGCCAACCTTCGCCGTGCACACAAAAGTGCCGCTCCAAGCCCATGTGGCATCACGGCGACTGCAAGTTTCGCCAGCAGGGTTACTGTCCCCGCGAAACGGAAGACAGGCTAGCTACCCACGGCCACGGAGCTACGTGGGTCGAGCGTCCTCAGTTCACATCGGCCGGCGGCTTCAGCCGGAGCTGCGAGCCGCAGCATTCGCTCGAGCGGAGGAGCGTCGCGCTGGTATGCAGCGGGGCGGGCGAGGCCCGCCCGAGCGGTGTACTCGCGACCGCCTGCTGCACGGCCACTCTCAGCATGCCCCACCGTCGCGCAAGAAGCGCTCGGCTTCGGCATTCCAATGGCCGCCAACCCTCCTCTTGCATCGGCTCCGCCTGCCACTCCCGCTCACTGCGGCTAGATCCCGGCGATGCCACCCTCATGATGCATTCGGAGATCACCTGATGCATGATCTCAATGTGAGGTCCTTGTCCGCCCGGACGCGAAACGCATAGGGGTGATCCCGAACGGGGGGCGGCATGCAGCTTCCCGTTGACACCACGTTCGTGTTGCCCCTGCCCGCAACTGGGATGCCATGCCGACACAGACGCCACACTCCTGGGGCGGTTTTGGTTTTGCGTGTCGCTGAACAGGCCAAAGCCCGCACACATCGAGACGCTGGAGCTCTCAACTCCTCGAGCCGGGCCTGTGCCGCTCCGCGTGCACTTCAGTGTTTTTTTAGCGATCACGCTTTTCAGCCCAAGTCCGCGGTCTCAGGCCTAGCCCCCATCTACCGGCATTCAGGGGCAAGAATGTACAGAAAGGACAGCTATCGAGCAAGGCAACTAAGAAGTGCTTCTCAGTATGCCCGCTCACTGCCTTCCTGATTGTGAGGGACCCCCGGCAGCTGCAGTCCCAAAATCTCCAAAAGCCAACCCACACAACGACATACAACCACAGCAGTGATTGGTAGGGGCATGGAAGTCAAGGAAACTGAGACGGGTCCGCTTGTTGAATCAGAGGACAACTAGATAAGAGTGGCACAAAACTTCAAAGACTGAAAAGGAAAAGAAAAATATACACTGACAAGTGTCCGTCATGCAGCAGATGCTTTTGACGGTGCATCGCCATGCCCAAAGTCGCCCGCACACCGGGCCCACAGGTGCAGTAGTCATAACTTGCATAATCAAGAATCAATTGCGAGGGATCAGCGGTGGCGGCTTTGCTTGAAGCACCTCAATAACAGGCGTGGCTACAATTTTAATCATACAGCGGCACCAAAAGGTTTGCCAGGCGGTTTTGGTTGAATCACCACAGAACGCACGTACTACACAGCTAAGAAGCAAGAAGATTCACAAGAAAAAAGGAGCAGAGATTGGCTTGTCAGGCGGCTTTGGTTAAAGCACCACAGACAAACACACCGAACTTGCCAAGAAGCCAAGCTTACGTTGTGACGCAAACTTCTTTTCAGCACGAGCGCTCATGCTTTGATCGGAACAGCTTCCCAGCTGCATAAACCCACTGGAGCACGTTTTCCACATGCGCTAAATTACTGCCGACTGAAAGCTTTGTCGCACGACATGCGCTGTGCAATACAGCATGCAAGAGTGCATGTACTCGCGGGCATGACAGAGACAAATGCTCAGAGGTTTCAAGGACATCATCGTGGCAGAAACTACAGGGCATCCTGTCTGGGAAGTACCCTTGCAATCTGAACTGAGCCCACGCTTGCGCATCCTTGTTCATGATTCCCCGCCAGGACGCGATGCCACCGTCCATGCATCTGGCGAGAAGGATCTCATACCACATGCACCGTTCGTTATCTAAGCTGTTTTGTGGATACATCGTCACATCCTGGAGGCACCAGCGGGAGTTTGAGCTCAGTCTCTTTGCCTTTCACTGCCGAAGCCCATGATGAAGGACAGAATTCCGCCAGCTTGAAGATTTCTTCCTCCTGGACATACCGAGGATCCAAACGACCTCGCCTTCGCAACATCAGGGCTCGTGCCCGTGCTGTCGCCGACAAGCGCTCTTGAATCCCAAGCTCAGCCATCATGACAATGCGAGGCACAGAATACCAACCCAAAGCTGCACGCAACCATTTAGCTTGTAAGGCATTGAGGTGCTTGTGCGCATGTGGCACTTCAACTACGAGCTCGATGCCGAAGGTGGCCGCAGGAATCCGCACGAATCATCCGTGTCCGCATGCTCGTAAGCAAGGCTTGCATGGGCATGCCAAGATTAATAAGCTCAGCAAGAAGGCATTTCATTCGCCCTGGTCCACGTGACATGAGAAGCTGGAGATGGGCCCCACCATCAAATCTTGTGTCAAGTGAGATGCCAAGTTGATCTGCCTCATTGCAATAAATTTACCTTCTGTCCTTGAAGCATCACAGGCGCCCGCTGTGAGAACCCTGACGCAACGATCGAACGCTTGCTTGGCTTGTACATGTATTGCTCCAAAGCAGCGACATGCTGCAGAAGATTGACGGCTCTCGTAGCGTGTCCATTCGAAGCCACCGGGATTCTAGTGTCATCCATGAGATCGGATGGATCTCTTGGTAGGGGCTGCCAGGTCCAACAAGACAGGGCGACATGTAGCAGAGGAAGCCCGAGAGCATGCCTCTGACCAAGTCAAAATACCATCCGAAACTAACTCATGCAGGCGACGAGATTCGTCCAAGTCGTACAGCACATCAGCTGAGTGGTCATCTTTGTGCTGATGATATGCCTCCACAGCTGAAACAGGCGGGTTAACCCCAATGCCCACCATGTTCCGGGCGGCATGCTCTTCAAGGTTTTGTTGACCAATGCAAAACTCAAGGGGCGAGAGTTTGCGACCTTACACTACACCCACATGCGAGGAAAAGCTTCTGGACCTGGCTCCAGATTTAACCACACTCACAGAAGTGGCGTGTAGTAGTTCATCGGCCAGGCACCATGAACCCAGGCTCGAAACACCAGAAGCCAAGTTGACAAGCATGGAAGATCTCCACTGAGTGTCAAAAGTTTCCTTGCGGTCATTGAGGCATAACCCAAACGGAAGCCACGTCTGCTGCAACAACAATTTGACACTCTTGTCTTCCTTCTTGGAATTTCCCTGTGTGGCGCCATAAGTCAGGTTCAAACTGAACGAACAATTCTTCCTGCAGGCGTCTCTGGGCCGTGCTCTGTCCAAGAACTCGGTAGCTCATGAAAGAATTTGGAGGGCGCCCTGGTTCAAAAGAATGGTATAGGCTCTGTTTTGTCCAGACAAGCGGGCTCACGGCAAAGGCATACATCAACGAGTGGAGGCCATGGATCCAATTGACATGCGCAGGATTCGGAACCAGCAGGGCGACATAAGGCAACCCACAACACTCAGCCGAAGGATGTATGCCTTGGAGCGCACTGGACAATAACTCTGGGGAGATCTCGGGCGATGCAAGAGGCCAGCTGCTGTTGAACCTTGTTCGCATATCACTCCTGACTTGTATCAGCACACTGTCCTGTCGCATCCTGTGGTCCATGTCTGCAAAGGGCGGGGGACACTGCAACTGGATCAGATAGCTTGCTGCCCCATGCAGCACATCCTAAGAATGCAGGACCTCACCTTCATCATTGACCATATTGTCTGGCAGGCCGCTCGCATTCTTCTGGAGGCATTTGGATAAAAAGGCATCAGCTGAGGTCTTGGAGGTACAAAGCTGCAGATATCGATCGCATCGGAGTTCCATCGCCTTCGCCCATGTCATGCCACCTGCTGCCGGTACTCACTCTGAGCAGCTTGCTTCATTTGAAGAATTTCTGCCGCTGTGACGTCATAGGGCTTGAGCTTGGCTGCACGAAAAGCTCGCTTCACCGCCTGCGGACTTTCGGCGAACGGGTCAAAGGCCTGAGCATAACCAATCCTGCACCATAGCCCATCATCGACATAAGAACATCCCAAAGGCCAAGCACATGCATTCAGAGCACATTTGCGTTGTTTCGGGGTAAGCCAAGGCCATATTTGACAGGATTGCGGCGCGGTAGACTGGTCCAATGCCAAGAGCTCCATGACCTCTCTGGTACTGCACATTCCCACATGTCAGCATCTTTGCTGAAGTACAGGCTGAAGGCTGCCTCTGCGCCTGGGAGCTTTGTCAAACATGTAACAAGGGTCCAAGCGTAATGATCCAAGTCTTTGGAAGCCGCAGCATCAGCAAGGTTGCCTCTGGAGCGGATTGGAGCGGCACACTCGGCCATCATGGAGATTAGGTGGCAGTTTGGCGTTGTCCCGTTCACACCAAAGCAAATCAAATATCCCACCCTTCACGTGCGCAGCTGCTGTCAACGGCGTTGCCCACCATAGTCCCCGATCTTGTAAGCAGCTTTCAAAAAGCAACTTGAGCTCAGGAGTCATGTTAAGATCACCACACCCAGAAATCAATGTGTGGGGTGTCGTCCTCTGATCTGCCAGGCCCACCTCTGATACTACAGTATCACATTCTTGAAAGAAGTAGCTCAACACAATGCCGTGGCGCTCCTCTCTGGAAACACTAGACGAAAGTGGAACATAGAAAGCTGAGTGGACCTCAGCCCCAGCGATGTTAACTCCAGCAGGATCGGGACGACTTGGACTTGTCAGGCATCCATTGCACGGAGGTCGTGAGCGATGGGAGGCAAAAGATCGAGACTGCATCATATGCTCAGTTCTATGCCCAGTGACTTCATAAGGAAAGCCTGGCAGGGCCTGCCTGATGTCAACACCGGGAGGCCGTCGACATCCCACTGCAGAGCCCCAATCGGCTTTGAGAGACTGGACATACAAGCCGAAATCCCACCAACAATGAACTGCGAGTTCATGCAACCTGACAGCCCAAAGCTCATCATGAACCCTCGAAGCTGCCCTCTTTTTTTTTTCCCTCTTTTGGTCTGATCTCTTGATTATTTTTGTTCCGGTGGAAGCGGCCCAGACCAAGCTGCCGCGACACTAAGTCTTTGAGCTTTATTCACCTTGACGTTCTGTTGACCAGGCATACATACGTGCTGTTGCTTCAAGAATGCACAACAAGCGGATGCATCCTGCCACATCCCACAGGCCGTGCTCCACAGAGAGGAATGCCTGGAAACGACCGTGGGTCACGGTCAGAACGGTGAGACAAGGTGTGTGAAATTAGAATGTGTGGACACACACATCGTGCAACTATGTACTAAATGCGAATCGCATCACAACGTGTCACATCCTTGGTAAACTGTAGCCAAAAACTGCACATTGTGCACAATCTGTCTTGCTGTGTTGACTCCGGCACGAGTGTTGAAAAACTTTGCAGACACAGGACTGGTTCATGCCAACTTGAGATCGCCATCTACGTCTGGATACGGCGCGCGCACCACATTCGAATAATGCATGGCTCAAAGTGTCGGCCACACCGTTACTCCTACTTTAGACCTCGTGATAAGAGTCCGCGGAATTGCCGTATTGGGCGTGAGGCCACGAGTGCCCACGGCGATGTGCAGATGCATGGCTGTTGTGTTTTACTCAACCCTGTTTACCGAACTTATGTACGCTTTAACAGAATCCTTGCTGATTGTTGCATTTTGCATTGCAGCCGCTTTGCTCAGCAGGCATTGCTCTTTCATGCAGTCGCATGCCATGAAATTTCTTTTGCCATTTTGGCTCAAGCCACTTTGCTCAGCAGGCATTGCTCTTTCATGCAGTCGCATGCCATGAAATTTCTTTTGGCGTGAGCACATGCACAGACAAATGGACATTGCAAGCACAAGTTGTATCTTTTTAGTTCAGCGCGGCGGGTAGAATGCAGTTCCCGCCATCTGGTGGATGAGCAGTATAGCTGTCGCCATGATTTCTGGCGGTGTGTTGCTCTTCCACATGTGCCAGAATGTCCTCTCCTGGCTGCGTAAAGCATGCGCGGTCACTCTGGCTCGGATGAACTGTGTTGAAGCAGGTTCATGAATGCTGTAGTCCATGCTCGCTGAAAAGCAAGCCGGATGGCAGTTGCAGTTGCGGCATTCGCTGCGCAAGGGTAGCTGCAGCGTGTGTGTATTTCCAGGCTTCTTTTTGGGCAGGTGTTATGGATCTGTATCACCTAGGGCTTAGGGCCTATATGGTTTAGGCTCCTGGCATGCGCTGGCGGCTGCAGTGCCGTACAGGAGCAGCTGAAGCCTGGGCAAGATGACTACGTATAAGTATCCCTTTTTTTTCATGCGTTTGCTGCAACTTCTATGTGATGGATCTGTGGTCACCTGGAGTCATGCTGACTGTGGCGGCGACAGCAGTACCGTGCAATGGAGCGACTGAGCAAGGGTTCTCATAATGCATTTCATCTGACGCCACTGGCAACAAAAAATGCCTCGCAGGAGCAAGTACTGTGCAACGTTCAAGCGCCATTTTGTACAGGTGTGCTGCACTTCTGAGCGGTGGATCTGTCTTCACCCGAGGTCACGATCGACTGCGGTGGCGGCAGTAGCGCTACACTGCTACACGTGACATCAGTACCGTCTACTGTAGCGACTGGGCGTGTGCAAATCCAAGTTTGCCCGTAATGCCTTCGCTGCCGCCACTGGCGGCGATAGAAGTGCCGCTGCCCACGGACGACTTTGTCCAGCATTTTGGGCGTTTGCCTGCAAATCATGCAGCGACGAATGAGCCTGCGTGGTGACCTGCCTCACTCCGTGGTGGATGTCCTTTCGGAGCCAAGTTTGGATTGGTTGATCGAGGCATCACTGCCCCTGCCTCTTGCAACTGTCAGGAAGTCTGGCAGCTGCAATGGATTTTCCACGCTATCGGTGCCTTATTCCCCTGAAGCGAGGGAAACCTGCATCGGATATAAGTACCCAGCTGCCACCGGCCTGAGAAGTCATTCCTAGTTCAGGCACCGTCGCACAATACCGCTGCGCCCGCGACATGCATGTCCAAAGCTTCAAGCACAAGCTGGCCCAGCTTAGCTGGCTTAGCTTTGCGGCTTTGCTGCCCTCCGCTCGGCTGCACCCCGTGAGTCCCTCAGACTCAGATCTTCGGCCTTCTTCCTGACCGCTCTGACGGATTGCAAGAGCCTTGTAAAGCTGCGGCTCGATTCTCGTTGCCTCTCTCAGCTATGGAAGCACTCTCCGCTTCGCAGCAGCCCGGTTCTAGGTTGAAGTCGAAAAGCTTTCCTTGACACTCTGCGGCTGTGTGCCGCAGACTCGTCTTAAAGGTTGTGCTCTCACAGCTGCGGCTCTTGAGTTGCCTAGAGTCCTAGAGGTGCCAGGTGCGCTTGACGACGTGCATCGAAGATATCACTGCATTGCCGGCATCGTTTTCACAGTTTCTCGTAGCCATGGCAGCAATGGCTTCTCACACCTCAAGCGCTTCACACAACTCTGAAAGATGGGCCTGCGCGGTTTTGTGCTTGCCAAGCTATGGCAGGCGAGGGCTTCCGTTCAAGCTTTGTAGTGCTGTGCAGGTTGCTCCTTTGCGAAGGCTGCCCTCTCAGGTACTGCATTGCCCACTTTGATATCTGTTTCTCTGGATCGTCCATCGGCTCACGTCGTCGACAGGCTCTCCGTCGATTTACAATATCCTTTCAGCTCGGGCAGATGCAGCGTTCAGTTGTCAGCGTGCTAGGGCTGCTAGGGGTGTTTGTCTACACGCTCTCTAAATCCAGATCAGTCATTCAGATTCCCGTCGGCTGTGCAGGAAAACCTTGTGCTAGCTGTTCTGTGTTTGGCCCGTGCAGGCCCGCGTATACTGTGCAAGTACGGTTACATCCAATCAGACCGTTTGCTAAGCTGGCAGCATTTCCCTGTGCCCGTCCATGACTCATGTCAGTTTTCAAACCGGAGCTGTGCAGTGTCCTCCATGCAAAGCAGGACAATGCCTGGTTGCGTGCAGATGTGGGACGGCAGTCGCTCAAGCATGGGCATGAGCACCTCAAGCTTCAGGGTATGTCATGTTGTGCTCATGCGTTGTCAGCATTCGTGGTGCAGCCAGTTCATGCTTGCACCTGCACATCTGCGGCATGCGTCGCCACGTGTTATGCGCAGGTCCAACTAAAGCTTTGTAGCACGCGTGCCACAGATCCGCCACTTCTCGTTCATCCAGTACCTCCCCAGGAGAGGCACGTTTCCTTTTGTAGACCGGCCTGTCGGCGGTCAAAGCTTGGCTATGGGACGAGCATGTGAATCCGGCGCAACTGCGCCAGGTCTCTGTATGTTTGATGTCGCAAGATTTCTGCATCCTTCTGCTCATGCACCGCTGCAGGTTCCAACTGTTTCAGTGCAAGCTTGCCACCATTTGTGGCCGTACATGTGTTGCTTTGCTCCAGAATCGGTGTTCATGGGCAGTCCTCCGTTCAAAGCGGTGCGATGGTGTTCCGGTGTGCCACCGCGCCTAAGAGACCATGCCGTCTCGATGTGGTTTAGGGAAGCTCCAAAGCCAATTGCTGGGGCCTCAGAGATATGGGCAAGTGGAGCAACTCGTGGATACAGCAAGTCAGCCTTAGCTTGACTGTGGAGACAGTTCCTTTTCGGAGAGCAGAAACTTCTGGCTTCCGTCATGTGCTGTACGCCAGGCTCTTTTTGCAACAGCCGTGCTTTTGCTTGTGCAACCAGGCCATGATAAGTTCTGTCTGTAATGTTGCAGCAGCACCTAGCCAGCCGAAATGCTGTCTTGGTGACCCTTTGCTTGCTAGCAATCGCAGCTATGACAACGCCCTGAAGCGAGGTGGCCGGTCAGCTCACCTGCTTAGTGGGAGCGGTAAGTTGCATTCTCCGTGTGTGTCTTTGTGCGATCAAGGTCTGGCTGGCCTTTGACGCTGGGCATCCACTTTCCGTTAGTAGTTCGTCCATAAGATCTATAGCAGTGGTGTAAGCATTGTGCAGCGGTGCGGTACAACGCAGCGCTTGGCTATGGGACGAGCATGTGAATCCGGCGCGTCTCTGTATGTTTGATGTCGCAAGATTTCTGAATCCTTCTGCTCATGCACCGCTGCAGGTTCCAACTGTTTCAGTGCAAGCTTGCCACCATTTGTGGCCGTACATGTGTCCCTCTGCTCCAGAATCGGTGTTCATGGGCAGTCCTCCGTTCGAAGCGGTGCGATGGTGTTCCGGTGTGCCACCGCGCCTAAGAGACCATGCCGTCTCGATGTGGTTTAGGGAAGCTCCAAAGCCAATTGTTGGGGCCTCAGAGATATGGGCAAGTGGAGCAGCTCGTGGATACAGCAAGTCAGCCTTAGCTTGGCTGTGGAGACAGTTCCTTTTCGGAGAGCAGACACTTCTGGCTTCCGTCATGTTTTGTACTCCAGGCTCTTTTTGCAACAGCCGTGCTTTTGCTTGTGCAACCAGGCCATGATTAGTTCTGTCTGTAATGTTGCAGCAGCACCTAGTCAGCCGAAATGCTGTCTTGGTGACCCTTTGCTTGCTAGCAATCGCAGCTATGACAACGCCCTGAAGCGAGGTGGCCGGTCAGCTCACCTGCTTAGTGGGAGCGGTAAGTTGCACTCTCCGAGTGTGTCTTTGTGCGATCAAGGTCTGGCGGCCTTTGACGCTGGGCATCCACTTTCCGTTAGTGTGCCTGCCCTGGTATGGCGCACCATCTGATGCCTACCACCTTTCCAGTTGTTGCAAACCTACAACACAAGCCGTGGGTGGTGATTTGCTGCTGCACCTTGATCAGCTCACTGCTCCCTAAGAAGCAAGTACTTCGTCCTTAAGATCGATAGCAGAGGTGTAAGCAGTGTACAGCGGTACGGTACAACGCAGAGCTTGGCTATATGGGACGAGCACGTGAATGCGGCGTAACTGCGCCAGGTCTCTGTTTGTTTGATGTCGCAAGATTTCGGCATCCTTCTGCTCATGCACCGCTGCAGGTTCCAACTGTTTCAGTGCAAGCTGCCACCATTTGTGGCCGTACATGTGTCGCTCCGAGGTGGCATTTTGGCCTCGCGTTCAACCAAAGCTTGGCGGCCATCGCAGCGTTGCATTTCGGCTCCACGTCTTGAACCAAGGCTGGGCGGATGTCCAACTGCCCAGCAGCTTGCAGAGTGCATTTTGGCTCCGCGTTCAACCGAAGCTTGGAGTAAGGCCGCAATGCATGGCCATCGGAGTGCCCCGGCAAAGAATCCGCAGGTCTTGCTGCTAAACGAGGCAACCTCAGCTTTGGGCAACGAGTCTGCGCGGCGCATGGTGCGGGCGATGCTGCATTCTGATCGTTCCACGATGGGACACAGCGTTACTACAATATCTGTGGCCCACAGGGTGTCAACCGTCACGGCTGCGGATCGCCTACGTGCTCAAAGCTATTTGCTGTTGCGCTCAGGAAAATAACGAACAGCTGATGGCAGCGAAGGGCTAATATAACCACGTAGTGACATTGCAACATGCCAGCAGTCAGGAAATTAAGCGCGGGAAAAAAAAACACGCACACACACAGAGTGACGAGGAGCATGATATTGTTTCGCGATGCTGAACTTCAACATCAGCTTTGTGGGGATCCCACTATATAGCATTCTGCACAGTGTACGTTTGCCTTGAGTTCGATCAGAGCGTGCAGGGTATCGAACTACACAGCGTGGGGTTTGCAACTGGGCTTCACGTTCAACCACTGTTCGGAGGGCGTCCAACTCCTCTAGCAGCCTGCTGAGTTTGACTTTTGGCAGGGCGTTCAAACTCAGCTTGGAGAGCATTTCACTACCCAGTTTGACGGCGATTTCAACCAGTGCTTGGAGGACATCCAACTGTTTAGCAGCTTGCAGAGTTCGCGCTTTGGCTCCGAGTTCCACCCAAGCTTGGAGGCGACAACAATGGTGTCCCGCACCAGCTGCGAGACGTGCAGCCTCTGATGACGCATTTGCTACAACCCTGGCCGAAGGATCCAGGGTTATGTGGAATCGTGCTCGTAGCGGTGGCGATAGCAGTGTGGAGTGCAGCACCACATGCAAGGTGTGCAGCAGATCCCAGCTCCTAGTTGCACATCTGCCGCAATCCTGGGTGGTGGACCCGTTGCTAGACTGCTTCGCTGCTGGTCCCGGCAGCATCTCGGGTTTTCCTTGAAGATCGGACAATCGGCCGAAGGGTTTTGGGGCCTTTCTTCCGTAACGACTTCACGCAGGACCCTGTGAGGGTCCTGTGAGAGGATCTAGCGAGCTCTGGCGATGCAGAGAATCACCACGTGCGGCCAGGGTGATGCCTTTACTGTTCTGCTGGTGATAAGCATGTGTTCTGCGGGGGTCATAAGTTCTTGTGCAGCGCCGGCCAGCTGCGAGATGTAGAGCAGAAACCAGTTTCTGACTGTGCAGCTGCTGCAGTCCCGGCTGATGGATCCAAGGCCACTTGGTGTGACGACAGCCGTCCCGCGCTGCAACAGCCGACCGCGATCTTCTGCACTCCGCTTAGTCGCGGCCTGTGCGCTTTACCTCTCCCGTGCATTGCTTTGTAAACACGCCTGGGCGCTGTGGCTCTGCTGCGCAAATAAAGAAATTCTGCTGGTTTTGAACTTACAGCTCCGCTACGCAAAAGCACGCGTGCTGGTCGGGGCGTTAAGCTCTACCGTGCATAGTCTTGAACTGGTCTTGGCACTGCAGCTCTGTCGTGGAATTGCTGGTTTGGGCGTTTCAGCTCTGCCATGCAAAGCCAGCAAAGCTACTTGAATCGGTATGGGCACTGCAGCTCTGCCGTGGTATTGCTGGTTTGGGCGTTTCAGCTCTGCCATGCAAAGCTAGCAAAACTACTTGAATCGGTATGGGCACTGCAGCTCTGCCGTGGTATTGCTGGTTTGGGCGTTGCAGCTCTGCCATGCAAAGCTAGCAAAACTGCTTGGGCCGGTATGGGCGCTGCAACCCTGCCGTGCAACTGCTGGTTTGGGCGCTTCAGCTCTGCCATGCAAAGTTAGCAAAGCTACTTGGGGCCGGCATGGGCGCTGCAGCTCTGCCGTGCAATTGCTGGTTTGGGCGCTTCAGCTCTGCCATGCAAAGCTAGCAAAGCTTTACTTGGGCCGGTATGGGCGCGGCAGCTTTGCCGTGCCATCTGGTTTGGGCGCTTCAGCTCTGCCATGCAAAGTTAGCAAAGCTACTTGGGGCCGGTATGAGCACTGCAGCTCTGCCGTGCCACTGCTGGTTTGGGCGCTTCAGCTCTGCCGTGCAAAGCCTAGCAAGGCTGCTTGGGCCGGTATGGGCGCGGCAGCTCTGCCGTGCCACTGCTGCTTTGGGCGCTTCTGCTCTGCCACGCAAAGCTAGCAATGCTACTCGGGCCGGTATGAGCACTGCAGCTCTGCCGTACAACCCATCCTGTGCATGTGGGTACCATACCGCTATGCTACGCAACACGATCTGTTTTGAGCATGACCTCATTGTGATTGCAGTCGTGTCACCCATGCGAACATACCTGTGTAGGTACAGCGGCCACAATTCTTTGCCAATGCCCTCGCCGCCAAGCTGCATCTGTGGTCACATGGAGGACAACATGAGCGTCGCACAACTGCGTCTGCAAGGACGGTTTTTACCAGTCGCACAGCTTCTGCCCGTGCTTTTTCAGATGGGGAGAGACCCTGGCGACCAGGTGCTTGGTCAACTTGTGGGTAGGTATTGGTTCGTGGCTTTTAAGGCCTGTCGTGGCCTCCGTACTGGTCCCAGGTTTGGCAGCACAAGCGCCGCAAGCTCGCACTTCTTTATGCAGGTCATTCCCCTCCCAAAATTAATTGCATAAGCATATGCCCGGAACCGAGTAATCCTCCCGTATCCTCCCGTTCCACTGCAGGCAAAGCGAAAAAAAAATGTGTGCTGGCAGTACACCTTGTGCAATTAATGAAGTTGCGACGGGACTTTAACGAAGTCTCGGTCTGGCTGCAGAGTGCGAGCGTTGGGCTGGCGAGAGGCTGCTCTGGCTTGAGACGCGTCCAGCTTCCGGCACAGCAGCTACACCGAGAAGGCTTTCGCAAACTGCACTCTGACGACGTATGCCTCTGCACCAATGAAGGAAATTGCAGGCTGCCCAGCAGGGAGTGTTTTTGAAACAAAGCCACAGCCTTCAGGTCAATCCGCCCGTTTTGTAAATCACAGCCAGTTGAACTCATGTGGCGTTGCGCTCGCGTGAGCCGATGCGCAGTCTACATGTTGGATCTGCGGTCATCTGCCCTGCTGATGTTTATGACGCCTGCGTGGCCGTACGGACGTAGCCTAAACATGTGCAGCAGGTCCCAGCGCCAGTAATTAGGTTTATTTGCCGAGGTCCGGGGCCATGGCTGCGGGGGTCACCTGAGGTGATGCTATTGTGGTGCTCGGGCGCGATCACTGTGCCGCGCAGGAGCGGCTGCAGCATATGCAACGGCCACAGCTCGCTCTGCCGGTCTGCGTGTTTAGCTGACATTTCGCATCAGCGCAGTAGGCAGGGCTCAGGCCGCCTCTGCCGCGATCTTGTGCCGGGTTGGGCGCTTCAGTTCTACCGTGCCTTTTGCTCGTTGGCTCGTCGCATCATCGCACTGTGCAGGGCTCGGGTTCCGATTGTGTCGTGTGCCGATCTCCCTTTCTTTTTAAGCTGGCATGTCGCATCATCGCAGTTTGCACGGCTTAGGCCGCAGTGTGTATTGTATGCCTGGTTGAGCATTTCCACTCTGCCGTGCTTTTGCTAAGCTCAGGACTCCTGTATATTATGCTATTCGGAGCGCTTCAGGTATGCTTCCTTGCTATGTTGTTTTTCGCATCATCACGGTCTTTCAGGCTCCGGTGAGTGTGCCTTGTGCCGGTATGGGCGCCGAATCTGCCGTGTGTTTCGCGAGCTGGCATTTCGCATCATCGCAGGTTGCAAGGCTCAGGCAAGAAGGAACTCTGTGCCATGGCTATGTCGCTCTTACATGCCGCAGCCATGAACTACAAGCAGTGGGGCCAGGCGCCGGTGAGTTCTGCTTCGCTGATGGTGGGCGCTGCCACCCTGCCGTCCGACAGACGGGCCTGCAGCAGCATCCATTGCGGGTGCAGAAACCTTCTTTGCTAGCTGCTGCAGTTCCTCCTTCAGGATGCAGACATGTTGTCTCGAGGGGGGGCGTCCGAACTTGCCTCGAATGTTAGATGCAGCAGCATGTACGCCTGTTGCTTCACAGGCTGTGGTGCTTTCGCTCGGATTTCAGTCCTTGGCCCTACAGGCTGTTTGACTGTCTTGGCAGCCGCCCGCTGCCCAGGACGACAGCACCCCGCTGGTGACCCTGCATTCTTTTGCCCCGTCGTGCAACACCTTCTTCAGCTGTGCCAGTGTCCAGCCTGTTGGGCAGTACCGCCGGCGGTGCGCGGTCGCTCTGCTTCCCCCGTTGGTGAGGGCTGTCCTAATACACAGGCGCCAAAAAAAAAAGAGAAAAACACATCCTGCATGGCAGTACCGCTGACGGTGCGTGGTTGCTCTGCTTCCCCCGTTAGTGTGGGTTGCCCTTTTCCTGTGGGATAGCTGTAGCTTGTTTGGCTTGCGAGCTGTTCGGCCGGCGGTGCGCGGTTGCCTTGCTTCCCCCGTCGGTGCTGGCATGCTCGGCAAGGCAAGCCCCCCGAGTGAGGCATAGCGCTCAGTGATGTAGGGCCTACGCGCTTTGTCATGTCTGTTGCTGCATGGCCTGCTGCGGCATCATAGCGAAGTCAACTCGAACACGTTCTAACATTGGTGGGTAGTAGGCGTTTGGTCTCCTTCAGACGCGGCAGTTTCGTACTTGGGTGGCCTTTGTATTTCGCATCTTGCTTCGACCTTTGCATATCGTCGCGATGCTCAAACCACCACGTCAAAAGGAGACCGTCTCGCTTTAGTAGCCCGGTACTTTGAGTACGAGTGCCTAGCTGTGTAAAGTGGCTGCATAATGTTTGTGTGAACGGCTGTTGTGTTTTACTCAACCCTGTTTACCGAACTTATGTACGCTTTAACAGAATCCTTGCTGATTGTTGCATTTTGCGTTGCAGCCACTTTGCTCAGCAGGCATTGCTCTTTCATGCAGTCGCATGCCATGAAATTTCTTTTGCCCGCCCGGCCCGCCCAATGTTTGTGTGAACGCACAAGTTCCTCTGCGGACGCTCGTGCAAGATCGGCTGGGCTGAACGCACGCGGGATGCATCCATTCAACGGTAGAGCTCGTGGTGCAGAGTGTTCATGCTGTGAAGGAGGTCATAGCTACCAGTGGATCGGCAGGTGTGGGGGCAGGTCTCATTGAGCACGACATAGCCTAGTTCAAGAAGGGGGAGCTACTTACCCACGGGCCGTATGTTGGCTATTTACCTGCGTCCGCAGCCTCCTCCCCGGCCGGCCAAGCGGTCCCGGTGCAGACCCAAGGCAAGGCCGACCGCGCACTACAATGCACTACCTTAGCTAGGGCATGCGGCTTGCAAGAGTCAAGAAAGTGTCTTTTCTTCTTTCAGCGAGGCTGCCAGCTCGGGAGTGCCGCTGCTGTGGCTCGCCGTGCCGGACCACACAGGCGGACCGAGGTTTAACAGGGCCTGCAGAGCAGTGTTCCCATCTCGCAGTCTCGGCTGCTCGCCTGCCCCTGGACACCGGAAGAAGCTCAAAAGCACGTCTCCTGCATTTCAGCACAGATTTCTGAATTGGTTCGGACCAAGTTGGCCAAGTCATGACGTCGACGGAAGCCAGCAAGCAGCTTCCGATCAGCTCAGGTTCTACAAAACTGTGTGTTGAGTGAGCACCCCCTTTTTTTTGTGTTGCTTGTTTTGCACTGTGTTGGGGTTGGCCATGCATGATTGAACGTTGACTGATCTCCGCGTCGCGGACGACATTTTGTTGTTCGCGCTCAGCTGCAACAAATCCTCCTAGGTTTGCCTCCTGCTCCGCGTGAACTGCAGGAGAGAAACACAGTGAAGCCGAGCCAATCGATTATTTCACAGCTGTGACCGTCCGGCACCTCGCGGTCAGAAACAAACTCGGAAGCGGTGTCAGCCAGTCACATCGTTTGCTCTCAAGGCAAGTGCTCCCTAGTCGACACAGCCTCACTGAGGCCAGAAGTTGTCGGTCAATCTCGTCCGCGGCGATACGGCAGAGGAAGGCAGACTGCAACGGAAATCCTGTCGCTTTGCTCAACGGCCGCAAAGCAGAAGAAGTCAGCACGCAGGCACGCGGCTCGCCCCGCACCAGGAGTTCCAAGGAGTCACTGATCATTCCGTCTGCGGCCCCACGCGAAACGAAGCCAGCAAGCAGGCACTGGCCCTGCCCTGCACCAAAAGTTTTCCCGGAGGTCAGAAAGCCTCAGTCAGTCAGTCAGTCAGTCAGGCAGTCAGTCAGTCAATCAGTGAATCAGCCAGCCAGCCAGCCAGCCAGCCAGCCAGCCAGCCAGGCAGGCAGGCAGGCAGGCAGGCAGGCTGGCACTCAGTCAGTCAGTTACTTCGTCTGTCTGCGGCCACCCAGAGAAGGAAGTAGCACGGAGACATTGGTTTCGTGATTGCGAGAGGGTGGCTTGGTATTGATTGCATCCAACACAATATGGATGACGACTGCTGTCAGCTACTCGGCCACTGGCATACGAGTGTCGTGAGTGGAGCACGATTTGGATGCGCATCGCCTAAGGGCTGATTCTTCAACGCGCCTTTTTGCAACTGTCTCCAAACGCTCGGCCCCCGCGCGCATACGGCCTACGGCACTGTTCACGCAGCACGGCTAAGCAAGCGACTGCTCTCTGGCGCTTCGTGCCAGCGCACGAGCTCGTGCAAAGCGGGTTCTACCCTTCTACCACTACACTCGTTGGCGAGAGGGAAGTGCAGCAAAGAGGCGGCTAGCGGCCAGCGCACCACAGCTGGGCAGCGACGGCAAGGATGCCACTCCAACGCAAGACCCAAGCGTCAAGGGCAGCGGGCCAAAGGACGGCAGGCACGCTCGCAGCGCTCGCGCGCTCAAGCAGGCGAGCGGACCGTGCTGGGCAGCTGGATGGCGTCTGTGCTCCGACGTCCTGCTACCTTGACGGCAAACACACCGAGGCGGCACCACGAGGCACACAAAAGCTTCGCGTTGGCGCTGCCCCGACGACTCGCTCGCGCTCGCGCCCGGGACCGAGCCCCGGGGGCGAGGGTACCCGCGGGGGCCGCGCTTATGCGGCACTGGACTGCGCCGCTTTGCGAGCGCACGCCCAGGTGTGGCCGTGCATGCCAGCGACGGCGTCGAGCCGCCGCTAGGAGAACTCCTAGCCGTAGTGGCCTATTAGCGGCCTTGACGGTCTAGGCCCACGACTTTGCAGCGGACGGAAAAAGGTGTGAACAAACAATGCGCACTACGGGTTTGTTTGTTTCACGCACCTTTTGCGATCATGTGCCGGTCGTTCCGCATTTCACGATGTTAGCACAATTTTCCACTTTAAAAGAATATGAATATTAATCTCATTCTGAACAACAGTTTGAACAGGTGTGTATTTTTGATTTTGCTCCTACGGCTGCTCCTGCAAAGGTCACTTCATGGCACGCAGGATTTGACTTACCACACTTCCGCACTGCCGGCACGCAAGTGGGAAGGCACGGACGGTGCTCGGCTGCGGGAAAGGTGTCGTGCGCTCCAACATTTTGCAACCTCGATGGCATTGTCTTCGCACCTGCGATGTGGAGGGCTGCACCGACTGTATTGGGCTGGACACCGTCGTGTGCTTTGCACTCCCGGGCATCCAGCCGTCGCAGAGTGGTGATGAGAGGCCGCAACGATTTTCTATGATTTGCTAAGAGAGAATCTGTACTATATCAATGCAGAAATTTCTATTGAAACATTGCAACTGATGCCACGGTACAAAACACACCGCCGCCAATCGTGCCGCTGCATCCAAACATCCTCGCTTTGCATACGCTGCACGCCTGCACGGAGGTGATCCTGCTTTGCGCTGTAAGAAACAGCCACCCCGCTCCTGGAGAGCGCCTGCGAATCGCGAATTGCAACAACCACCAGTCTCCGAAAGCCCTGTCTTCGCAAGCTTAGATGACTGAATGTGAGTTGGCCCGAGAAAGAAGTACACGGCACAGGCATGTGGTGCAGCAGTGCAACGCGGCCGAGGTGTCGAAAACTGAAACGGGTTCGGCGGACAGCTAGGCGGGTCACCGGGACAACGCAAACTTGCAGGAGCTGTGGCCTGAAACGATGCCCGTTTTGCTCAGTGGCACAAAACTCTATATGCGTCGTGAGCCTGTTCAATAGCTAAGCGACCTGGAGGTCGGGGGAAGGGAACCACTGGGAGTTCGGACCGGGGCACGAAGCATACAAGCTTGAAACTTGATTCCTTGGCTGATTTGCGGTGGACAAAACTTGGTCCATGTCCGTACTCAAAAGCTGGTTAAGTTTCTGGTTATTGCCGAACCCCTCCATGAGGCTTTCGCACTGCCAAGTGGGAAGCTCCATCTCCTATCTTCGTTTCACGGTGATCCTAAAATTCTCAACAATAGCTACAGTAAACACAAATCTTTCAAGATAAACGCAACAACCCACGAAGCTGGGCACACACTGTAAGAAGTTCTTATATAGCCACTGGTTTGTTGAGGAGTCCACCGAACGAACGGCAGCAAGATGTCCTACAGATTGATTGAACAAACATCGCCGTAACAAGTGTTGTAATCGAAAATATTCAGCCGGTGCACACGTTGTCGGTGAGCAATGTTTCGGCACAAATGTTGTTTTTGTCATCATGGCTCGCAGCTGCTGACCCGCAACTTGCACTCACACTTGCGAAGAACAAGAAATGGAATAACCGAAGGACGTAAATTGAGCGATGCCTTGGCAGAAATTCGAACAAAAGTCTTGGGCCAGCGCCTCGCCAGACAGGATGTCCTTCAGGAGCATCCTTCAACAAAAAACCAGCCATGTCACCATCGTTGACACTGTCACAAAGCTGTGACAGCACCGGCACCATGTGCAACCCACCTCTGTGATTCGACCGTCTGGCACAGCGCGACTGTCATTGGCCTGGACGAAATATAATGATGCAAGCGTCCAACCGCAAACCACGTATCCTCTGCCATGCCTTAACGACCATGACAACCAATCCAAACAACCAGACCGGATGCTGCGACCATGGCGGGTTCGTGCTGTGCTCTGTGGTCTAAAGCTTCTGTTTGGGTGGGGGGTTAGAAAAAGCCGCCGCGGCAAGACATACAGAAACCATCAGAGCTATGAATATGACAAACCGCTTGTTTGATGGGTTAAGAGTTAAGGGTCACAGTGCAAAGCCTGAAAGAATTGCCACTGCTGTGGGTCTGTGCTTGGCTTCATGATGTATCAACCGCGGAGTTACAGCACTTCGACGTTTTTAAGGTCTACGAGTCTACGGAGGTTCAACGTTTTCATTGCCCATGTTTTCACGCACGTCATCGAATAGGTGGGCAAAAGCAGCTGATGTGCGGATGCAGACAATCAAGCGCACGCATTTACAATCAAAAAATTCAAGAACGCTTGCACGATGTTGCTGCAAAACTTGCTGCTGCGTAAGAACATTGCACATCGTTGAGCACGTCGGAACGAGCTCCAATCTTTGGAACACTCGAGCTTAGACAATTTTTTCCCAATAGCAAACAAATGCCGGGTCGGGGCATTCGAAGCAATGTGGGCACACCGAATCTTGTAGAGGAAAAGGTGCTACAGAAATTCATCGTTGGAGACGTAGGTTTTTGCCATGACTCAATGCTAGCATGCCCAAAACCATAAAGTCTGAAACTACTTTTTAATGGCTTCTGGTTGACACGACGATACCACTAGGACCTGGAAGTAACCAGGACGACAACAAACATCCACCAAACGCCACGAACAAGCCAAAGAACGCGAAAAAACCAAGTCCCTTTCCACTGTCCAACCCAGCTCGCTGTGCCCCATCTGCCACCCCCACCACGGTTTTTGAAAAACTCCAGGCATGTAATGCTCCAACAACATGAAGAAAACACAAATGCAACGGCTGCTTCCATGCATTGTGCATGTGATATAAAAAGCTGGATGACAATTCAGCATTGTGTATAAGAAGAGCAAATGACGAAAAAGAATGCTAAAACACCACGCCGCGTCATTAAGCCATCATTCATTATCAGTTAATTAGTCATCTTCTTCTTCATGTCATGATTTTCTCATTGTTCGTCCCACGAACTGATTGAAAAGTCTTGCGATGACGGACGAGCTGTCTCCATATCTGCTGCCGTAGCGCAATGAAACCAGCTTTCGGTGCGTTCATTGCAGTTTTGGTGACACGATTCTAAAAGCTGTTGTCCACAAATGATTTACCAACACAACCTTCAGGGTGTTAAGCAAAGAAAAAATGCTTCCAAGGTTCGCCTTTTTATACCGCAAAAAAATGAATGAAAGTCTTCTCCAACACAAGAAGAGGAAGCTTTGATCATGAATGTAAACATCCCGACAAGGCGAAAGCCAGACGTTTTTTGGCGTGATCAGGCCTCGGCGAGGCGGCTGCCGCACTCGGTCCTAACAAGTAACGAAGAATACAGGAAGCTCACAAAAGGCTAACCACAAAGCGCTATAACGAAAAAGAGAAGCTATCAGCGAGACTGCGACCGGGGGACTTAGTCAGCGAAAGTCGTTCAGAATCACAGCTATGCAAGCTTCTGGCTAACCCGGCGCGCGAGCACTCATGCCCTGCAAGCCGTAAACCTTGACTTGCGCAAGTGGGCCATGACTGTACATCAGCTAAATCATCGCTGCTCACTCGCCCTGCAGGTCGTAAACTCCGGCCTGACAGTGGCAAAGAGGGCCTGCTCTCGCCAGCAACAGACTAACATGATGAAAGCCATGGACACGTGTTGGAGGCACGCAACAACAGCACAAGGCAAAAGCCAGACGTGTTTTTTGTAGAGTGAAACTCCGGAGCAAATAGCAAGACGACAGCGGCATCTGCAAACCATTGAAAACGTACGCACACTCTGCATTCCTTTCGCAGCGTGCTAGCAAGCTCTAGGTTCAACCTAGGTTCCAAACCTTAGGTTTCAAACCAAGGTTCGAATCTAGATTGCAACTTAGGTTTGACTGGATTTAACTCGGAGGTTCGAACCAAGTTGAACCCAGGTTCCAAGCCTGGATTCTCTAGGTTGTTGTTGTTTGCTTTCTCCCTTGTGTGTGGTCTTGTGTGTGGAGAAGCAAGGTTGTTGTTTTCCTTCCTCCTCCTCGAGGCTGTCCGAGAGGGAGACAGGACAACTCCTCCCCGTTTGGACTTGCTGGAGCAGTCGGAGTCGAAAGTTGGTCGCGAACGGTCGGTGAACTAACCGTGAAACAGCAAAAGGGTGGGCGGGTGGGCAAAGGCAAGGGACAACTGTCCACTCTCTCTCGCCCTCTCTCTTGCTCGTCATGGCCGTATCGCATGCCGCGATGGAGTTTGGCTTGCATCGTCATCTTTAGGAGCAGTTATCATGGCTCTCGAAGCGAGGCGTCGTTCAAATCCAGGTGCGCAGCCTGTGGGCTCATCAACATTGTTGATGAGATGCATGCCTGCCATCTTTGCGGACCTGGCTTTCTGCACTCCCGTCAAGCAACGCCGGAATTGATGACGCGGCTTTGATGAACCACGTGAACGGCTTTCTCAATACACCTTTGATGCCGTCGGGGGGGGGGGCATGCTCCATCATAGTTCGGCGAAGGGGGGCTTGAGAAGGGGGGGCTTCTCGGAGAAGCCCCCTGCCCGGGGGGGGGGGGGGGGGGNGGGGGAGGGCAGAAGGTTGAAGGGTTGAATGAAAAATTCAATCAACACTTTCAAGCTCGTCAAGAATGCTCAATACAAGCAACAATGAAATGCGCAGTCATGGAGTGCAATCTCTTCCGAATGCAGTCACTCGGTCACTCGGTCAGTCACCTTTTGCAATCACTTGAGCCAAATGTGACGAGTGGTCAATATGCCATGGGGATGTACTCTAACACGGTTCCTTGGCCAATGCACTTTGGGCAATGGCCACACTCACTAACAACAATGTAGTTCTCAATCAATACGATGTACAAGGACTCGAAAAACACGAAATCAATGACTCAAAGCTCAATGCAATGTATGAGCAATGCTTCGATTCAACTGTACAATATCGATCACCATCATCCCGGCAAGAATACCATCGGTACGTGATCTCAATGGTGGAATCAGCAATGCAGGAAACTTGTAGCCAATGAACATGACCTTCACTTGGCAATGCGAAGATGAACTTCAATGCCAGGTGGCAAATACATGCATGGTCGGGATCTATCCGCAATGACAGGATTATCCTCAATGGCTTTGCTCGCATGTACTTGTGCCAATTCAACTTCTTCGCAATCATCGTTCAATACATAGCCTGGACAAGGGAATGCTTTTGCCAGTGACAATGGCACCAGAATGTGTCGATTCACCAGTGTCTCCGGTGAATACATCTGGTACCATCTGCAATGCACAATGCCGAAGAGCTGCTTCATCGACAATGGTAGGTCCCAATGTACTGCAGTTTTCAATTCCGACGCAGTCAATTGAAACAATCCCGAAGGCAATCCTCGATTATCCACGGTAATCCAGCTTGAGCCAATATAGGCAATGTTGTGGTAATGACGCTGTCCTCCGCGTCCGCTCTGGACCTTCAATCGGCCGTCCAATGACGAATCACCTGGGTGCCACATGAGCAATCCAATCGATTCATCGGTATATCCCACGATGCCTTGTCTCATCCAATGAGTCAGCTTCAGCAGGGATTGAAATGGAGTCATCCGCAATTGATCTGCTGACATGGAAATCCAGAACAATTGAATGATCCAGACAACAATTCTCGGATCAGTGACATAGGCAATGCCAACCAGACCCAATGAGGACTCGTCCAATCCAACAACGCTGGAACCCAATGGAGCAACTTTGCGTAGAATCGGGTGCATCAATCGGGAAATCTCATCATCGGCAATGTAAAAGCATCCAGCAATGTCAACTATCGTCTTGATAGCTGACAGTGGTGACAATGTCAGCATTCTGTCGCCAATGACTTTTGGCAATCCGAATGGTATCGCTGCAGAGGCAATGCATTCGTGGTCAACGATGGTGATGGATCGCACCAGTTCTTATTCGAGCAAAATATTTGGCGAGGCCATCAATGACGCTTTGTCTTGCAGCTTGCAATCCTGGGCGGGCCACAAGTTGCTTGGATCGCAAAGTTTTGTTGCGTCTATATTCCCCTCCATAGCCTCCTCCCATTTGACAAAGCTTGAGGGGGAAGCTTTAAGGGAGCTTTAAAGGGGCTTTATGAGTGAAAAAGAGGGCTTCAAGTGGGCTTGAGGGCTTTAAAGGGGACCAAGGGCGCTTCAAAGGTCTTTAGAGACCTATGAAGTGTGCACGAGCAACATGCTCGTGGACCGTGGTGAACCTGCAAAAGAACATCTGCATGTTTCGCGTCCCTGACGACAACGACGGACCAAGAGATCCTGGACGGCGGCAAGCAGATCCAGCAAAACCTGGCCAAAGAGCAGTACTTCGACGCAACGACCAACCTCGTCGGAGTCAATGAGGGATTTGCTTGCAAGGGTCAAATCCTCTAACAGCAGGATCCTTGAAGCCTGATAATAGCTTGATCTAGCTTTCAAAATAGATGCTTGGCACGGCACCGTCAACTCCCAGGGCGTTCTCCATGTTTATTACATGTATACGCATGGGAAAGAGAGATCGAGAGAGAGAGACAGTGCGCTCACTTCTTTCACCGGCCAAGATTGTGTGTCGAGCGTAGCAAGTTTCAGAGGTTCAGCAATGCGAGCTATGCGAGAAAGCCCCCAACGGTGTGGTGGATGGGTGAGAAAATTCCGTTTCGGGCTGCTGCCCAACGCATACGTGTTTCCCATGGTTTGAATACTGTGGAGGCTCCTTGTCCATGGCAATGTTTTCGAGCAGTTTTCAACCCCCCGAAACCGGCCCTTAACTTGGCTGGTTGTTGCCACCTTAGGCCGATCCACATCTCAGAATTGCTGCAACTGGCCCGCTCCTAAAACTTCAATCCGTTACTCCGTCTTCCGAAAATGCACGCGAAAAACACAAATTGCTTTTGGGCAATGAATGCAATATCCTGTCGTTAACATGAAGACAAAACCAAAGCACAGTAAAGAGAGCTGACAAAGACAGCCAGAACGTGCTGGAATCAAAGCATGCAAACACACATCGGCACTGAAAACTTGGAAACCGAGCTTTGCGAGGGTGTAACCACCTGGGGGCTATGCGTTGAAGCTGCTGTGGCGGCGTTCCCACGTTGAAGTACACTGCGTCTGCTGTGCCTGTGCTGTCGGAACCTGGCCTGCAGAGGCTAAAGGCCTCAGGGTGCAGTAGGGGAGTTAACTGCCGGTACACTTCTCGCACGCACTCGTGGCGCTGAAGCTGACCTCGAAGAGAGCTTTCCGCTGCAGCACCCCGGGCCAGCTCCGCTTCCACGCCCAAAATAAGGTCCAAAGGCACCAAGTCCGAAGACAAGAAGGTCCAAAGGCAACAAGGCAAAACAGGTCAAGGAACAGGTCCAAAGGAAACCAGGTCAAAGGTAACAAGTCTAAAGGCATCCGAATGCAACAGGTTCGAAAGCAACAGGTCAGTTACAGATCCGAGACACCAAGTTGAGGACAGTCCGAAGGCAACAGGTTTGAAGAGGCAACAGGCTCAAAGGCAACAGTGCCTTTGGACCTGTTGCGTTTGCACCTGATGCCTTCCGATTTGTTGCCTTCGGGATCTGCCTTCGGACTTGTCTTCGTCCTTGGAGGACCTTGTTGCCTTTGGCCTGTTGCCTTGGTGTTGAATTTGGATCTGTGGCCTTAAGACTTGTACCTTTGACCTGGTGGGACCTGATGCGCGGCAGATTGCTGCGGTTGCCAGTCGACACTGCTGCAGCTTCACAGACGCGGTAACTTGCCCAGGACGAAGTACGAAGCTGTTTGCCTTCCAGTGTCGCAAGCATTCGCGGTGTCTCAACTTCGCAACAGCACCTAACACAGCAGAGCCAATGCTTCCCTTCCCCCTGCAGGCAATGTTGTCTGGATGATCTTTGGATCCAGCGCGCAAAGCGATTCGCTTCTTAACATTCCTGCCATTCACAGCACCGCAGTACTCGTTCCAGCACCGAACCAGTAACCAGTCCGTCAAAGAGTCAGCGGCTCTGAGGGTTTAGGATGACAGCAACCCGCGTGGAGCCTGCAAGAAACATGCATGTCACGCTGTCGTTGAAGGTTTTGAAAGTGTCAGTTTTCCTCTTCTTTGAATCTCTCCAGGACTGGTTGCTGGTTCGGTGTGCCCGAGTACTGCGGTACTGTGAATGGCAGGAATGACCTAGATGCTTGTTGGCTTATTGCTCGTGATGCACGAATGCCCCTTTTCCCCTGCAGGCAATGTCAGCGCGCTGGATACAAAGATTGAGCACGGGCGGTGCTTGCGACACTGGAGGCAAACAGCGTACTTCGTCCTGGGCAAGTTACCGCTCTGTGAAGCTGAGATTCAAAGAAGAGGAAAACTCACACTTTCAAAACCTTGCAAACTGGAATTTCCCAGCAGCCAGTCATTAATGAACCTGCAGGATCACTGTCGGGAGACGACTCAACAGAAGCTGCACTGTGCTCCAACTGTTGTTTATTGGAGGCAAGCACATGACCCGTTCATCTGGCTCTCTGTGCAGGCATTGTTTCAGACACTACTTGGCTTTATCGGCCAAAGGGCAGAGCACAGCAGGAGGAGCGCGACGGATTTCCGTCAAAACACGTCGTTTGCTTCCAAGGCACGTGGAGAGTAGTGGAGCCATGTTGCAGCGTGCCAACTCCTAGCCTTGGATTTTGCGAGCATGGGGACAGTCTTGGCTGTTGATTGATTTTGTGAGCATGGACTTTAGAATGGCGTATTGCAACGCACGGTTCGAGTTTTGCTTCCTGGGAAATGTCTGTACCGTACAGAGGCAACTTTCTCGGATTTGCCTTCTCCCAAGAGCTGCTTGAAATCTGAGATGAGCTCGGACCGCTTTGACCTGTGTCCAGGTCGAAGAACTTCTGGGTGTCGGAAACCTTGGAGCCGGGCTTTGTTGGAGTCGAAACGATGTCGCCAATCTCGCAAAGCTTGTTCATAGAAGTCTTGGGACAGTTGCTACATCTCTCATTCCTCTGCTAGCTCTCTCAAGTGCTACCGTCGAACACCAGCACCTCCGTGTGGCTCGGTGGACATTAAGATTGAGGTGGAACGGAATTTCTGAATTGATGCGAACCAGAAGGTTGTCAACGACAAGCTACTGTACTTGCTAAAAGTTCTTCAATAGAAACGTGTCTTTGTCATCTTTTCATCTGACCAAATTCTTTCCCTTGCTCCGTGAAAAGTCTCTTGTCCTTGACCTGAAACGGCCTCTGGATTGTTGCTTTCCTCTCTTTTCCTCTTCGGTAAGCCGGCGCATTCTTGGTCGTCTTCCTTGCTTGAATCTCTGCAACGAAGGCTACTTGTCGTCGATCATCCAAAAGGTAGTCTCGTCCTTGTTTTCCAAGGTCCTCATCTTGGAGCCAGAAGCCATCGGCTCCATCGTCTTCTTCCTAGTCAAGGAAGATGAATTGCGCCTCCACGCCTGTGCGCTGCTCTCTTCTTCCGTGGTGGGCCTTCTTGTAACAAAGAATGCCGAATATCGGATCCTGTGTGAGCATCTTCGTTCTTGCTTAGGCGGACTGCTCGGCCGATGACGTGTGACATGAATGTTGGATCTCGTCCCAGGGCAGCGAGGAACCCGGATTCATCATCTTCCAGAGCTAGGTAAGAGGTCCATCCATGAGTTCCGAAGTCGCTGAAGCGCACACAAAGTCTTGGTCCTTTCCACGCTTGAAAAGGCCGAGAAATCACCAAAGGAAGACACACTGTTCTCCGACGAAAAACGGACGCATGTTCTTTCTGAAATATTCTACTCCATCTCTTGAGGCAAGCTTGACTCTGTCTAGAGTTTCTTTCTGTACTGTTGCGGTTCCAAAGAGCCTTGTCTTCTAGAGACGGTCCTCTTTTCTCTTCGTCCAGCGTTGTAATGTCGCACCAGTCAAAGAAAGCCTCCGAGCAGGCTTTCTGAAAAGTGGTGCTCTCGATGCAAGCTATTGGGCTGCACGTACGAGAAGATAACTCTGGCAGCGAGATTTGCGAAGTTGGCTAAAGCAAACGAAGAGAATCAAGAGCTGCAAGCTGTGACTATGAAACAAGGCTGGTAAGAGAATCTTGGCTTCAAGTGAACCTTAGTGACTTGTTATGAGTTGCAAGCATGGAGATGAGATGGCTGCGCCCTCTTTGCCTCTCTTGTGTCTTCACCACATGTTGCAAAAATCGGGTTCAGGATGTAACACTTTGAATAGAGAGTCTGGAAATCCTTGAGCTCCAAAGTACGTCGACTTTGCACCATCTTTTGTATGAGTGTTTAATCACTTAATGCAGTCGCTGACGTCCCGCCTGCTGAGAAAGGTTTCTGGCTCTGTTTAGATGTGTTTTCCTTCTATTTTGGAACTGATGCCAGGGATCCCCGTGTTAGGATTTGTTCTTGGGGTATTTCAGCCGTGTCTTGAAACAGTGAGAGGCAGTGGGAGTGATCGCCCACAGAGGAGTTCTTCCTGGCACAAAGCAAACTGTTCCCCGTGCCGAATTATTTGCGATTACAAAGCTCATCCAGCACACCACAGGAACTGCCCATTTCTGCAGCGACTCACAGCTCAATATGAAGCAGCTGGTCGCCAAACGTAGTGTTGAAAGTGGCTGGTCCAATTCTGATCTGTGGCTCCAGGTTCAAGAGGCCCTCCTAGGTCGTTGGCTGCGGAGCTCCTGGGTTCGTTCCCATCGCTCATTGTCGGAGTTTGAATCAGAATTCGGCTCTGACTTGCGGTGGGCGTGCACCGCCAATGAACATGCCGATAGCACGGCTGGCAAGGTGAGTAAGTGGTTCGACTCTAGGCATAACCTTAGCACTTGGGGTGAGATTTTTCGTACTAGCGATGCCCGTTGTTGGAAGGTGCTTCGTTTCCTTGCCACTAGAGCCAAGCTGCTCCTACAGGCGCCACGAAGCCTGGCCTTATGGCCCCCGGCTCGCCACGAGCGCGGAGTTTTTAGTTCATCTTCCCCAACTTCATCCCCAGCATAGTTGGCGCCACTTTCCTGGTGCTCCCTTCTCGAGATGCGCCCTTTGTGGACTTAAAGTCCAGGGAAGCCGACGGGGTCGGGGTCTCGCCGCGCTCCCATGCTGTCGCACTACCATGGACTGGGTTAGTCTTGTGGTTCATCCCTCGCATGAGTTGGATTTTCGGGGGCCGATAAAGGGCTGGCAGTGTAGATATTGCAAACTGGTCATACGACTGCATGGCGGTGAGAGCTCTTGGCATCGATTGGCTAGGGTGTGCCGTAGATCCTAACTACCTAGGCAGTACAGCTTTGCTGAGTTCTCCCTCAAAAAAAAAATACTGCGCGACTGCTTTGGGTCCATTCGGCCGCGACGGAAGGCTTGTACACAGCTGGCAACCCTGTTGAGGCCGGTTTTGAGCGAGTACTCCTATTTGGCATTCGAGTATTTCCAAGAAGACCTCTCGCAAGCGATGGTCTGACGACGGCAGCAACCGCGCCAAACAAAAACACACCAGAATGAAAGGCCATGATTGGAGCCTCAAATGATTGATTCTCACTTTCGTGTTCGTCAGATGAGCATGAAGATGTGACAGAAGCATTAAACACACGATCCACCATGCTTGGTATTGGTTCTGTTCACCATGTACATAGTTTTTCATCAGCATGTGACATTTTTTTAGGGTTTGCGTGTCCGTGTGTTGCAGGCTTGCCTTCAGCAAGGAACGACAGAGCTAGGCCATCAACCCTTCCACCCTGCGAATTGTGCATTCGGGTTTTCTGCATTAGTTGTTGTTTTTTTGTTGATCGGTGTGAGACAACAATGTTTGTCATCATAACATGCATGCAAGCCTCGTCATTTCGACAGACACTGAACGGGCAAATGCACATACTTACAATCCTGCTTTGAAAAGGTCAGGCTACTTAAGTTGTCCACTGCAAATGCTCCAGCGGCTTGTCGATGTTGGAAGATGTGGTGGCTATGAGACGCTGGGATGCAAAAGCCGTGCTTGCTTGGTTGTGAGCCTGAGCCGTTCTCGAGCTCAGCCTCGGCAGGCAATCAGTTCCATCGGCGTGCGGCTCCAGTAGAATTCCCGTTGCAGCCTCGGGTGCTTCATAAAGCTTCTTCTCACATTGACTCGTTCATGAGCCGTAAGCTGCAAGTAGCTCCTGTGATTCAGTGGCGCACTAAGTCACTAGGCTGCTATTCAGAAGCTTTCGTTGTAACTACAGTGTGCCCAGTGCACATGCATCAGGGCCATGTCTGGTAGTCGGAAACTTCGACAATCCACGAGGTACGGAGATGTATCGAAGCGACAGCGGACGGAGCAGCCCAAGAGCCTCGGAAGCACTCTTGAATCCCTGTCCCCTTGCCCATGTCTTCCCGCTGCCCAAGGCCACCTTGTGCCTTCTTTCGGGTTGGCCGCTGTGCCAAAGGAGACCGGCCTGGTCCTGTTTTGCTTGCAAAGTCTGGGTTGGTCCAGGGCATTCCTGGGCGCTTATCGTGTTGAAGGAACGAATGAAGGAACCGTGAGTGAAGAAAGACAAAAGGCCCAAATTAAACAAAAGAGCCGTGCGTTCGTTTCTCTTCCTTACGCTCTTTATTTAATTTGACCTTTTGGTTTCTTCTCACACGCTACAACAGGACTTGTTCATCAGGGTTCCTTTGTCTTTCATTTTGACTTACAGTAATTGTAATGGTGTGCTTTGGAGTCAAAGTCCACAAGTCAAGAAATCAAAAGGTGCTGTACTGTAGATCCAGTCAGTGCGAATGTCGGAGCGTGCAGGAGCGAACTGCCCCTACACGCACGAAGATGGAGAAGTGGCTGAAGTGCGAACAACAAATTCGCACACGGCGACTGTGGCGGTTCCTGTACAGAGGAAGGTTCCGCAGGTCGTTCCGCCGCCTGCTGACAGACCTGTGAGCAGACACTCGCCAGCTCCAGTGCCGGCGGATGACTCAAGCACGATGTTCAAGCGTGCCTGGGAAGCACGAGTGTCACAGAGTGTCAAAAGAAGCACCGAAGCATGTGCATGACAAGCCAAGGAACTCTGTGCAAGTTTTTCCTCAATGGGTGCTGCGTCAACGGTGAGATGTGCACCTTTGCACACGGAGAACATGAGTTGCAACAGCCAGCAGAAGGTGCGTGCCACACATTAGCGCGCCACCACACTATTCCTTTGAAAGGTTGCATTTGCTTGCACAGATCGCCCCTGCCAGGAGGCACATGGGTTTTCATACCTTCGACTGCGTCCACAAAGATGGGTGCTACAAGTAGCTGGGGCGCCCCGGCTTCGGTTTCGCGAAAGACACAGTGCAAAGCTCAGTTTGGCTCGTGTGGATCCTCCAGTCCTGTAGCTAGGCCAGCTAGGCATGAATGCAACCTGGGTGTCTCAGCTTCTTGTAGGCTGTGTGCTTACTTTGAAGCTGGATTTTGCAAAAAAGTCGGCAGCTCAGTTCGCTGTCATGCAATCGTTGCGCTGAGCCCTTCCTGTGTTGATCACGCGATTCACCTGTCAATCAATTCCATCGTCTCGTCCCTTGTCCCTCGTCGCTTGTCCCTCGTCGCTCGTCCCTCGTCGCTCGTCCCTCGTCACTCGTCTCTCCTCTCTCGTCCCTCGTCACTCGTCTCCCCTCTCTCGTCTCTCGTGTCTCGTCTGTCTCTCGCCTCTCGTGTCTCTCTCGTGGCTGTCTCTCTCATCTCTCTCTCTTCCTCTTCATCTTGCCACGCCCACATGTCCTGAACCCTGCATGCTCGTCGCCTGACATCCTTCGGAGCAGCTGTCGCTGAGGGAGCCGGGTGCAACTTCGCGCACGGCTCTTCCGAGCTTGCTGGACCACCGCTGGCCTGGCGAGAGCCCGCCAAGGGCGGCGTGCCTCGTGCTTTCGCTGCAGTTCAACCCAAAGAGGAACCTCGGCTGAGATGAGACATGCATTTGTCCGCACATGAGCCGTCTTACAGCCCTGTGCATTGCCATGAGGAAAGCGAGAGAGCTTTGGAATGCATTTTCACAGCTTTAGCAGGGCCGTGCAGATGTAGGAAGAGAGCTGTGCACTTCCAGGATGTACGGCTCCCGGCGAGTTTCGGGCAGACCACTACAAAACCCGCATGTGCAAGTTCTTTCTGGAGGCACCGGTCGGCCGAACCCAGAGTGTGAGAATGTGGAAATCTCCATTTACAGTAAGTGTTGACATCTTTTCGGTCTCTCAGCATTTCGAGCACCCTGCAGGGCAACTGCGCTGCCGGAGCTGAGTGCAGGTATGCACATGACGAGAGTGAGCTGCCAGCAAGTGGAGCCGATCCGCTGAAGGATGAAGGCCCTTCGTATGTTCAGAGGTCCTAAATTAAAAAGAGGGGCTCGACGCTTGGCGAGGTGCTTCTCATCCTCCGCGCGAAAAGCACGTTTTCTTCAAGACCCGGCTGTGTCATCTCCACGCGAAGGCCGGGGTGCAGAGTAGTGTGTACTGAGACGGCTTTCGGCTTAGGGTGCAGTTACATGGACTGGTGCACCTTGTGCTTGCGTGCCGTATTCTTCAAGGCTAAGCCAGCTGCGTGTTAGTGATTGGGTAAGTTCTGAAGATGTCAGGGAATGCAGCTGTGGATGGCATCGGTCAGTAGTATGTGTTGCAAACAAGCCGTGCACTGCCGAGACTCTGTTTCTTGCCTCCGTCTCATGTTCTGGATAAACATGTCTCGGTTCATGTGTCGCTCTCAAACTTAACTTGGCACCGGCCTCCCCATGTTATTTACCTCTGAGCGCTTTTGTAGTGACTGGTTGCAGTGGGCCGGGTTGTTGATTAATAACAAACTGCCGACAGCCGATCCCTGCCAGGGCATGTGCCACCGGGACAGTGCCTGCAACTATGCGCACGGCTATGAGGAGCTCCGGAAGCCAGCTGTGAGTGAAGGCGGTTGCATTGTGCCACGTCTGTGACTGTCTGTAGCTCTCACTGGCCTCCCTGAGGTGAACCTGGCACAAGCAGCAATTTTGGGATCGTGGTGCCCAGCATGGCAGGTGGAGCGACTGAAAAGCTTGGTGACATGCAAAACGAGCTGACCGACCGTGCCTTGTGCAGTTGATGAGTCGCTGGGCTGTCGGAGAGTGTACAGATGTGCACTCACATGCCCTGGCCCTTCCTCTTAGCATTTGGCACAATTTTGTAGAAAGGGTACAGACGTGGTGACTGCAGCCCCTGCCATGCGTCAAGTCATGCGCTCCGTTCCTGGCAGGCGCGTTCGTGCGCCCTTGCCTGTTCTCTTGGCTGTAATTTGCTACTTCGCTCCAGCCTTTGTACCTGGATCCATCAGCCGAAGTCTCTTGAGACAGCAGAAGCCAGCATGCGCTCAGCTGACCGTCAGCCGAGACGTGCGCTGCAGGGCGAGGGGAGGCGAAGATGACTCCGCCATAGCAGTCGGTGATGCCGTTGAAGGTCTGTGCCCAGATGATGAGCAATGGTATCCGGGCGTTGTAGACAAAGTGAACGGTGATGGCACCTACACCGTGAAGTGGGAAGATCCTGATGGTGGGCCAGAGAGCCACAACTTAGAAGCAGCCAGCATCAAGAAGATCATCATTTACAAGGACTACAAAGTGGGCGAGGCCGTCGAAGGCATGTTTCCTGATGATGGCATGTGGTACCCAGGTGAGGTTACCAACGTGAATGGTGACGGTAGCTTCACCGTGAAGTGGGAGGATCCCGACGGTGGCCCAGAAACCTCCGATCTGCAGCCGCAAGACATGAAATATCCTCCGATTCCCTTTGAGAAGCTCGAGGTCGGTCAGAAATATTCAGGGACCGTCCGCTCCGTCCTGGACTTCGGTGCCTTCGTTGACATCGGCTCGGAGTCGGATGGCTTGCTCCACATCTCTCGAATGTCCAGGGAAAGGATCGACAATGTCTACGATTTTGTTCAAGAAGGGCAGCAAGTAGATGTATGGATCAGCGGAAAGCGAGATGATGGAAAGTACGGCCTCACTATGGTTGAGGGTATGACTGATGATGGAGGCCGCCGTGCTCCTGCGGACCTCACTCCGTTCCAGGATCTCTCTCCAGATGAATTCCAGACAGGGGTAGTCGCGCGGACAGCTCCATTCGGTGCTTTCGTGACGGTCACGCTTGAAGGGGGTGCCTCTGCAGATGGCCTCGTGCACGTGTCGCAGATAAGGGACGGATTCGTCGAGAACGTCGATGATGAGCTTTCTGTCGGTCAGGAGGTGCAGGTGCGTGTGCAGTCAGTAGATCTAGATGCCGGTAGGATGAGCCTCTCCATGCGCGCCGGGTTCGGTGGTGGTGGCGGTGGAGGTGGCTTCCGTCAACCGGCTGATCTGTCTGCCTTTGAAGGCGTTTCCCAAGATGAGTGGCTGACAGGAAAGGTTGCCAGATTGGCACCCTTCGGTGCCTTCGTCACCGTCACAGCCAACGACGTGTCTGCAGATGGGCTCGTCCACATCACCCAGATCAGGGATGGATTCGTGGAGAGTGCGGAGGCCTCAGCTGCAAACTTCAGTTCTTCTTTGCAGGCTGTCCGGGTCCGGGTTGTTGCTTCGCTTTTCTGCTCCGATCCGAGGTTGAAGATGAGCTTTCGGAAGGTCAGGAGGTGCAAGTGCGCATCGAATCTGTTGACACGGACAGCGGCAAGATGAGCTTGTCAATGAAGCCCGCAGGATTTTGATCCAGTTTTTCAGAGTTCAGCTTGTATTGTACACTTCGAAAGCAAATATGATATATGTGTTGAAGGATCCCGTCTGTGTTAGTCAAGTATCTATCAACATATCCACAAAATATAGAGAATCGCCGGAGGTAGCTCGACTTGGGCTTGCAGTCTCAGTCGTGTGTCAGACGATGCGTTGCCGACAAAGGCAGTTTTGCATCGACATGATGCTTGCTGGTGCGGACAAGCAAGAAAAGTCTCATCTGAGATCCACTAGCTGCTAGCTTGAGTGTCACGTCCGTCTCAGTGCCCCCATGCTGAGCTTCGGGAGGTTTGCAGTTTCTGGACCTGCATACTGCGAGACTGTTGAGCGGAGCGTTTGACTCGCTTGCTGAAAGTCCTGGGGCGAATCCGCAGATGCGCACCCGCGCCGCACCATCATCGCAGCGTCGCAGCGTGGTCTGCGGAGCTCGTGACTCCGCCGTTTGATGGAGCACGGCGCGCACGAAACCTTCAAGCGGTAAGTAGCCGCGGATTGGTGATCAGCCGGGCTTCTGATCACCATCGGAGTACAGGCTCGCCTTGACGTTTCTGAACTCGCCCTCCGCCCGTTCGCACTACTTGGAAGTTCGCTTCGTGAAAACCCCGATGCTCTTGTAGCCCTGGAGTTGAGTCGCCACCCCCAAGACGAAACTCGAACCGAGCTGGCGACGAAATCATGTTAGCAGGCAAGCTTTAACTTGAGTTTAAACTTTGGGCCTGCTTGTTGCGTCAATCGCGCACCCCGTCCAGCTGGGTGGGTCAGAAGATACAGTGCTCTTACTGTGAACAACAGGGCCAAATTGCACGACAATGCCGTCAACTGGTCATGTTTACTCAGACCTGGCTTCGAATTGATTTGATGGCTGACTGATTTACGACTATACTCCTTTGCTTTGCAGAATCACGACACGCGGCTTAACATTTGATACTCTCCTGCATGCGGCATCGGTTGATCCGATTTTGACTGCCGAAGCAATACACTATCATAGTGGTTTGTTTGCAAATGCAAGTTCTGCCACCAAATGCTTGGCACAAGTTCAGAAGTGCCTGGGATGCATGCTGTCGCCAGGAGGCTCCGTAAGAGCACGATTTGGACATTACATTACATACCTTGTGTCGGTGTGTAGCAGGACTTCTGTGGCAACACTGGCCAGCACACTGAAGCTTTCTGGGCCAGCACACTGAAACTCTCTGATGCCTTGCTCAGCTGTCCTGCAGGCTACGGCATTGCTCGCTGCAGAAGGGTGAATACCGAAGCTCAGTGCGTTCCCTCCACCGGATGTTACAATCTTGAGCAGAGCTCCGAGTGGAAGAGGAGAAGTCATTTGAATGTAACTTGGAAATTTCTATTGTCAACCCTTCTCGGGAACCGCCAGCTTCCGCAGATACAAGGCGCAATGGATTGATTAATGCTTGGATCCCACAGACGGTCAAAGCGACACTTAGGACATCTATAGCTACGGAATGATTTGAAGAGTTGTGCTGCAGACCCCAGACCCTCCTCGATTTCACATGTTGTCGCTTTGATTTCACTGAGCATCGGCTTTCGCTTCTCCAGACTCGAGCAGAACTTGCAGACCCTGTGTTCTGATTCTGATGGCTTCCGGCATCCTGCCAAGCAGGCAGGGCACGACTCACCCGCATCCACGTGGCTGTTCCGCTCTCCGGGCCAATCTCGGCGGACGACGCCGCTTGCGACCTGCCGAGGTTCGTTCGCGCTCCGCGGCGATCTGGTTCGGCAGACTGGGGTTAGCCATGCTGCGTACTGGGCTTCTTGGCCCAATGCTTTGCCAGCGACCCAACCACGCTCCCCGCAGATCGCCGCCAATCTCCTCCACGCACTCTCCACGCACTCGCGGTGCCGCACACCAGTGGAGCGTTGGAGACACCGCAACCGTTCTTCTCCGCGGCGTATTCCGGTGGTGCTGTCGACCCCAACGGAATTGAGAATTCGGAAGCCCGCCCAGGTACCTCGATGCAAAGTGCATCGGCAAACTTGACCGGAACTCGACCGCTCCCCCAGGACGTGCTACCTCGTAGTGCTAGGCCTCGATGTCGGTGGCTTCGCAACCCGGTCCAAAAATAAGAACTTATGCCGATGCACCAGTGTTTGGCTCTGTCTACCAACAGGGCGGCTGTAGCTGGGTTGGCACATTTCTTTTTGTTTGTTCACGCCAGCAAGGCTACTACTATCCGGGCGAGGGCATGCCCAGCGGATCGCAGGGTTGTCGCGACGGTCCGCGCAGAGGGTGAATCGGGACAAAACAGCAAATGCCACATCCACGTGGAAGCAACACATTTTTTTCGAAGACATGTGCGAGCCGTCCCCATCAACAGGCTTGGTGGTGACATGCACCCTGGTCGAGCTGTTGATGGCGCCGCCCGACGCAAACGCCACCAGACCTACCGTCAGCGAAGGTAGGCGGGTGGTCTCTAGATGCCCCCAACGGCTCGAACAGGGCGGTAGGCTCAGAGGTAGGTGGTGGGAGGGGAGTCTCAGCAGGCTCGGCCGGCGCAGGAGGGGGTGTTGGCTTTGGGATCGGCGTCCTGAGCAGGTGCCGGGGACGGCTCCGTGGGCATAGCTTTGGCAGGAGGCTCCGGCTTGAACTGTCTTAGGCACGGAAGGCTGTGGCTGTGGCACGAACTGCTGGTGCTTTGGTGGCTTTATATGCTGAATTGGCGACTGGCCTGGCGTCGGGTTGGGCGCAGGATGGCGCAGGCACAGCTTCCAATGGCGGGTTGGAAAGCGTCACGACCGGGGAAACGGCTGGTGGGTTTGGGCTTGCCATGGGCTGAGCTGTATGCAGGATAGGCGCATTGGACATGGTGGGAAAGAACTGGTTGGCAAAGGAGGACATGGGCGAGTAAAGGCCACCAGGGCGGTGGATCGGCTCGGAAGGCTCCGTGAAAATCTCCCCAAGCTCACGTTGCCCAGGGCTTGAAATATAGCATAGGGAATCCAGGTGTCCCCATTCGAGCTGCCTCCGAGATCTGGGACAACGAAAGGCTGTTCCCGAACATGTCCCACAGGCACATGTCGGTCGTATGCTGGAACAACTCGGCTGACTGGCTAGAGCTCATGGGCATAGGCTCTTCTCCCCGAGGCTGGTGTTCTGAAGGCTCGTCGGCTTCCTGAGGAATAGGTTCTGCCGTGACTGCTGTCTCCTCCCCATCGAGGCTCATCCTCGTTGCCAGACTCCTGGGAGTCGAAATCGGAAGGGATAAGCCCGGTGTGACAACTGGTTTGTACGTTAGAGTACTCCACCTGGTTGTTGTAGATGAAAAGGCGGACGCCAACAGGAGCCCATTCGAGTGGTCCACTTGCCGCCGCACGTCGTGCGCCCAGAGCCTTAGCCGACTGTGCCTCCCTTTCAGCCTCATAGCCTTAGCCTCGCCCTGCGCGGTTGGCCGGAATACGCACAGTCGTGTAGGGCTTCTCCATCGGGTTGCGATATGCGCCGCAGCTTCGCATATTCTCCATAAGAGCCGTTGAGCTCTGCCTTTTGCCTGCGGGAAATTAGTTAGACTTGCCACGACCTGCCAAGTCCACTCCAGGCAGCCCGCCAGGACCACGCCCACACAACCCCTCGCCAGGTCAACCATGAAAGCCGCTTCCTCAGTCAGCCTGTTATTTCATATGCAGCGCGAGGTACTGCCGGTGCCGCTCAGCTCCTCCTCTGGCCCTGATTTTAGTGTGCTAAACTCATGGAGTCCGATACACAGTCCAGCGGAGGAGGCCGGCCTCGCGTTACCAGCCCCTCTCTCCAACTTATCAGGCCTCAGACACCCCGGAAGAAACCGAGATAGCCGACTCTCAGGCGACAGACACGGGTCCCAGCCCAAGCCTTTTCAAGGTCAAGAGGCTTCGAGACCGAAGCCGAAACGTTCGACTCCCGTTCGATTCTGCCACAGCTTCAACACCAGCCCCCTCCGATGCAACAAAAGCAACTCGTGCCCTCATGCCTCTGACCTGTGCCCCGAAAGCTCGCTCAGGCCTTCGGCCGCCAAAGTTCTCACAGCCAAGGAGGCCCGTTCCGCCCTGGTCAGTCGACAGCTTCATCCCGCCCTGCTCGGTGCCGTGGCAAGGGTCACAGCAAATGTATGCTCGGCCAAAGCTGCCACCCAACCCCCCGAAGGACGCGCCAGGGAACCCAGTTGGAATTCCGGGCTCTTAGGACCTTGTTGCCCTAAGCCCCGCCCCCCTGAGCAGCCCGGTCGGCGGGGAAAGGAGGGCCCCTCCTTACGGTCCATGATTTGCCAGTGCGACCGAAAACGGCACCAGAACAGCCTAAATCTACGGAGTCTCTAGGCATGGGTCCTCGTAGCCAGCTGTTGCCTACAGAACAAGGCCCGAATACCCGCCTAAGCCAAGAGACCAGCCGCAAGGCCAAAGCCAGGCGGCGTGGAAAGAGGTACTCTGGCTTCGTTGGCCCCCCTTTTTTCCTTGGTGATCCTATGGACTCCTGTTTGGCCATCCGTGTTCAGCTGACCCGCACGGATGAGCAGTCTTGTTGCTCGCGTTTTTCGTTGGGCACATCAGGTTTTGGAGCGGCCGCCTGAGCATTGCGGGTATGCCTTTCTGCCTGTTGCTGCCGGAGTCGTGCCTGGCGGTGATTACCGGTCACTTGCGCGTTGGAAACACCGATTCGTTCGGCCGGGCTTGGATCAGCTTGATTTCCAAGGTCGTCAGGCTGAAGTGGCGCAGCTTTGCTCCGTGGCGCGATTCAATCTGTGCCATCCTTGTCTCACATTTCGCTCAGCGATTCATTCTCCCGTAACGGAGTGGACTCTTGCTCGATGCGGCATTCATCCTCTCCATGGATGGGCATGCTGCTCGGCACCCGCGGTTTATGCTGCTCTCTCTTTTATTAACACGCACTTTTTGTGTTGGGTACGCGCGCGGTCCCAGTGCACCTGCAGCCTACGTTGAGCCAGCAGCCTAGGTCCTCGGCGGGAGGCGGCTGGGGGCAGGGGCGTGCAGCCAGCGTTCGTTTTGCAGGACCTCATGCACAGCCGGCTCGCAGGCAGCAGAGGCGACGGTGTCGAGGGGGAGCTGAAGCAAAGAGCCGGCGAGGGCCCTCTGCGCAGCGACGGCGATGATGCTGCTCCAGCGAGACGCATACGCCGCACGCAGAGCCGACCGAACGGCAGCGTGCGCACGCTCAGCTCGCGCCCTCGCAAGGAGCCTGAGGAAGGTTTCGGGCTCGGGACCCCAGCGGCCACCAACCTCGACAGCGAACACAACGAGGTGGCAGCGCGGCGAGCGCGCAAGCTCGGGGTAGGTGTCGCGACGCTTACGCTTCGCTGCTTGCTGGAGGCTGTCAGCTCCTGGCCGCGTCTCGCCGGAGCGAGTGACAGGGCTGACGCAGGTGGTGTCGACGGCAAGCTGAGCCCCATGCCAAAGAGGCCCTACTCTTGCCTGTGCCTGTTCGCCCCTGGTGGCTCTAATGGTCGTTGGCCAGCATTTGCCAAGCTCAAAGATCGTTGCCTGAGGCCCAGAGCCTCGCAGCAACACTTGACGACGCATTGGAGTTGAGCTGGGCATATGTGTACATTGTCCCTCTGCCTCTAGGCTCCGACTCCAACTCGGAACCGATACGAATCCCAGCTGCACTGTCCTTTCTGTTGATGGCATTGGTGCATTGGACTTCGTGGGCCGAAGCCTTCCCGATCCGTCCTCTCCTCCCCAGCGAACGTGCGCGAGCACTTGCCGCTCGACGCTGTGCAGCCTGTCGCTGCCGCCGTTCCGTTGACCCTCTCGGTTGTCCCTGCTTTGGCATCTTGCGCTCCCGTGGCCTCCCGCTCGAACGAGCTGCTGCCCATGTTTGCCGCGAAGCCGGAGCTACCGTTGATTGCAATGTTCTTTCGCGCGACCTGAACATCCACCCCAGGTGCCTCGAATTCCTGATGACCGCCGCGTCGAAATCATCGCAGGTGGATTACCGCTAGGGGCAAGGCACAGTTTCGCTGTCGACACCACATTGTGTCCTCTCGATGCCAATGGAGCTGTGTGCCGGCACCCGCGGCAGTACCGTGGCGCCGCTCTGCGCCTGAGGAACGATCCCGAGCTGCTGCGCAGAAGTGCCGGCTTGTTGTCCTTGCACTAGGGCTTGGAGGTCGCTGGAGTCCCGAAGGTGCCGGGCTCGGTCTCCGCTCTGCAGTTGCAGACAGCAGTGCCGCGCCTTGGGCCTGGTGGCAGGACACGCTGCCCGTTATCAGGGCGCCTGCAGGGTAGTGCGACTCCGTCAGATCGTCAGAGCAAGCGGACAGGTCCGTAAACAAGAACGCAGGCCCTCGAATTGCTGAAGCGGCGAAAAGTATGTGGGCGGACATGCGGCACCGACGTGTGGTGGCGATGTGGGTGCAACAGCCTTTTCCTCTCCGCACGGTTCAGACCAGGCAGTTCGGTTGCACCATTCATGCTTGATGTAGGCGATAGTCAGCCAAATCCTCCCTTACCGGTTCGGTGGAAGTCCGGTTGAGTCACCCAGTGGTAGTCAGCAACGCTGTTCATTTCATTATTCATTATTGCTTGCAAACGAAGATGATATCAGAAATCAGGTGGCACCCCATGCCAGAGCCGCAAGGGTAACACCACCCAGAGTTGAAAACCAAGAACGTCCTATGCTGCGTGGCCATGGCGATGTTGCAGGTCTCATGGCCCAGTACCTCCGTGCGAAGACCTCTGGATTTTTTTTTCGATTTTCGCGCACGTGTGCGTAGCCTTGTTCAGGAGCATATGGCATTAGTGGGTCGGGATCTCGGAACCTGGTCGCTCTGGTTGCGGCGGCATGGGCCGACGGCGGGCTTCCGGCCAGTTACAGCCTGACCGGTCGAACAAAAATACGACGCATTGTGCTGGCATGTATGAGCACCTCGAGCGCAGGCTTGCAGCTTGACGGCTCAGCGACGAATGCATTGCTGCAGCCTTACCGCGCAGGTCTTGCAGGATCGAGATGCAGAATTTAGTTGATGTGAGCCGTTGCAAGATACACATTGGTTTCACCGTACATGTTTTTTCCCTTCCATCGTTTTTGGCTAGTCGAGGTCTGGTCTACCTGTGGAAGCGGCGATTGAGCGCCTTCTTTAGACATGGTTAGAACGGTTAGAAAATTGCGCATGTTTTCGCTTGCCCCTCCCCAGTCCCTTTCCACTGTTCCCAAGGTTCCTCGATGTGGTGGCTCGGAAGGCGAGTGGTGGTGAAGACTGGCGAGTGCTGTGATGTGGTCTGCCAGTCCTTCGCGAACTTTCGCCTTACAGGCAGCCACTGGACATCTCAAAGATCCTTCAAACTATGTCCGATCCTGAGTCAACATACATCAATTCAAAAGCAACGCATGGACAGATTACTTCCGTCAACTTGGAAGGTCTGCGCGACTATTGCTAGAGGCTATGTTCCCCAGGCGGCGATGTCGGGACAGAGATGTAGCGTTTGGGCTCATGAGATGTGTTTTGCTGGAGGCTAAGCTGCCGTCGTGGCAAGGGCATGCGAGCCTCGAGGACAGTCTGCTACGGTTCTTTGGTCGATGTCACTGGCTTAAATCTCGCAGCAGGCTCCACCGCCTGCCAACGCAGTGGTGCTGGTTTTTGCCTCAGCACAAAGAGTAGCGATACCGTGCTGGATTCAGGAGTTTAGTTGGCAGGGCTTCAGCCACGTCCGGCATTTTCGGATGCGCACACCTCGCGTATGTTTGACGGTATGCTAAAATTTTTGCCGTACGTTGTCCATGCAACACTTCATATGATTCACGTCAACCGACTCTGATCTTTGTGGAGGCGAAGAATGTTGTGAGCTGTGATTGGGTGGTTGGTTGCCAGCTGCATTAAGTGTGCAGCACCTTGCACATTGGTGGATGCATCTCTTTGCACATTGGTGGATGCATGATCCGCGGCGGAGTTGTAGAGATTATCGGGTTTCAGGATCGACGGAAGCCGAATTGCAGGAACGAGAGCCTATGCGCTGAACCTGTGTTCACAGTGTTGTAAGTGTTGTCTTCTTCCCTAACTCTGCCTGAGGACATGGACGTGGCAGCATCGCGGCTACAGTCCACTGTTGGCATGAGGAAAGCCGAGCAGGATCGGGTCACCTGGTAGGTGAAGCGGTGGGAACTTTTGGACCTGCTCTCGAGGCTGGCATAGACCTCAACCATGATGCTCTGAATGTGGGGGCCCCTTTGTACACACTTTGCTTGCGCTTCCGCTGTGGTCTGCCACACATGCCCATCAGCGCGACAGGCTCTGCTGCGGCTGCCCACGCAGCATGCCTCACAACTGCTTGAGCAGGTCGGTATGGAATCGACACGTCACTCGGTCTTATGACGTATGCCGAGGTTGTTGAGAAGAAAGGAACCATAAGAAACTTGCCTGGACCTCGTGGGTGTTGTAGCTCACCCCCCTGCTCAGTTCAGCGCACTTTTCTGGTTCAGTGCAGGTCGAACTATGTCTGTGCAACTGTGGCGCGGGGTTTCCACCCAAAGGACGGGCCGCTCGTGCAGCCAGCCATGCACAAGCACACGCACAAACGAACAAGAATGCAACAGTGTGGTGCGTGGAAGCTTTTTGACCCGGAGTGACGCAGTCAGGATTCCGTGGGCACAGTTTGGTCAGGGTTGTTGTGGGCTCGGAGTTGCAGAGTGCAGTGTAGCCTGTCGTAGACTCGTCGTCGATGCTGAGGCCAAGCCCGGGCCCTTGCGCTGAGACTGAAGTTCCAGGTCGGCGAGCGCAAGGGCTCGCGAGTGGCAATTGCAGATGTTGCAGGTACTTGTAGCCAGGTCGGTTCAGTCTCGGCGGATCTCTTTGTTTTCTTGCAGGCGCCAAAGCGAAGGGCAAGGGTCGGGGCCCCACAAAGTCCCACACTTCTTTTCAGATGCTGGGTTGGAAAGCACTTTTTTTGGGTTCGCGGCGCCCAGGTAAAGCCACCATGGAGAGCAAAGGGATAGAGCTGGTACTCGGCCTGATTGAATGCATGCGGCAGACGAGGCTCCTGCCATGTCCGCTTGAAGGCTCAGACACGGCAACCCGTAGTCAAGTTTTAGTGGAATCCATATTGGTAGAATCAATAGAAGCCGCCCTGACTTATTGGAATCACGCTTGGCCTCAGACTTGGTGCTGTGTGTTAGGTGGTGCAGCTGCCTTGCCGGAGACCGTGCACCATATGACAACGGTTCTTTTGGCTCAACCAGACGCCCCAACATGCACACGAGCCTCTGAAACCGGCTCGAAGAGGCAGCAGACTTTAAACTGAGAGAGGAGTGTCAATGGATATGAGCCCCAGTTTTAGAGAACATGTGCGCAGGTATGGAAGATGAGGTTGCGAATGCAAAATGGAATGTGTATACCCTACAGAGGCAGCAGCACCAGCTGTTGCGGCAGCAGCCAACCAGAAGTCAATCCATCACATGCTTTGGCAGGACGCTTGCAGGGGACTTCCCCCTGTCTCCCTGCATTACTGCCGTGCTGTTCGAGTCTTGCCTGCACCGGCTCGTGCCTAAGGCTTGGAAGATGTCCCGTGTTGCACGCGTATCCGAGGATTTTATGTTCTTCGGAATGATCGGTCTTGCCTGGGCAGTCACGCTGGTGACACAGCCCACTTTCATATATGACAACAACATCACACGCCGCTCAACGAGTTCACGTATAGGATGTGGGGAGGCATGACGACTACAGTGATTGGAAACCCGATTCCGAGGAATGTTCAAATCATACAACGTTTGTATTGGCTTGGATTCCTGGCCAGCCCGACCCGTTGCAGCTGCGGCCTTTACGCTATGTGTGCCGGTGGCCAGTGCCTTAGCGCAGTGACTCCTCGCCTCTTTTGCCTGTATGTTGTGTCTGAGAAAGTTGCGGCGACTGCACGGCTACATCAGAAGTCCCCTCTACCTGTAGGAGTTGAAAGCATTCCAGGTCTGTTTGACGGCAGCGCTGCATGTCCCATGGCTGGATATGCGACTTTCATTTGCGTGGTGTACAGCTGGCCTCTTGCTCTTTCTAGGCTTTCAAGGCGCACCATGACGACGGTGGGCTCAAACTTTTGAGAAAAGGATGTTTGCTAGCCACTTGACAGCAAGCATCTTCGGCAGGTTTGGCGGAAGTTTGGCGTATGTCAGTAACTTCATCTCGATGCCACAGCTGTTTTCGCAGGTTGGGGCAGCTCTTGGCAATGCGGCAATGACTGTGTGCATTGCTGTGCCGCCAGCCGCTTGGAGCTCTGAGCCAGCCATGCATAGTCATGGACAACAGCATTCTCGCCGCAGTCACCCAACCGTGATTTCGGTAAGCTAGATGCTGAAGCCCATCTAGACGGTAATGGCGTGCATGACATCTTCTTTGGCTGGCGCAGCAGACGGTCTTTTCATGTTCGAGATTCCTGCGTGACTTGCGGGTGCACACCCGAGGATGATTACATCAAATGCATGATACACACCCTTGGATTCGCGTTTACTTTGTTTGGTCCGACTCTCAGACAGGATAAGTTCGACACTGTGCCTCGCAGAGCATCCTTGGTCAGGCCAAGGCATCTTCAAGACAGGTCTTATCATCGAGTACTGGCTTCTTTGCAAGAAGCATTGGCCGCTCGGAGTCTCAAGTCGCCTAAACATGCATGGCCAGGCCAGTGGTCACGAAGCTTTCTCAGTTTACTTCCTGGCTCAGGGATGCAGGAATCTGGAATAGAGACGCTCTGCTCAAAGTGCTGGAGGTAATTTTTGTTCGGGTCATCTTTTCGGCCGACCATGTACCTGGCCAATCCCAGGTATATTTCGTCACACTGGTGTCGCATGCATGCGTACTTGTGATGGCGGTCGGCTTCCTGATCTACCTGCTGCAGTTGAAAGACTACCATCCCATCATTGCTAGGATACAAGGTTGGCACGCCCCTTCAGGGCTAGTGGTTACCTGCTGACTGACAGAGCCGTGTGTCTTGCGTGCAGCTTCAGCAGGTGATCGCATACCTACCGTGTCAGAGGGTGGTGTCACGGTGGCGGGACCCTGAGTTGAATGAAGAGGTGGGCTCTTCACTCCTCCCGTCGTTGGTTGACCATCATGCAGTCACGCGAGCATAATATGCTGTTCTCTTCCCACAGTCGGCCATTGCCATTGCTCTCTCAGAACTGGCGCCCGCAAAGGTTGGTGCCTGGAAGGGGACTTTTCCCTTTACTTGGCCGGTGGCACATCTCGTCGAGCCTGATGCTCGCCTGAGAGCAGGGCATGCAGAGCCTCTCGCTGTCTTTCCCTGGTCTGGGATTCCCAAGCTCAGGATGGGTCAACAGTTCCCATCACGGCCGATGGAACTGGGAGCCATGGTGGCAAGGTACTCGTAGGTGGTGATCTTCTGTGGGCTATCGGTACGACGTGGGTCAGAATGCCGAAATCAGGAATTTCCTCATGTCTGTCACTTTCCTCGCTCCGATAATTGAGGCACCGACTGGCATGAAAGTTGATCTCGAGAAAGAGCAGAAGTAACCACAAAATATTTTCGAAAAAGCTTGACCGACATGTGGCAGACTGAATGGCCAGGTCCTGACTGTTCCGCGCAAGCTGCTGTCCCCAGGAGTGAGCATTGCATATGCTCCCATGCGCAGCTTAGACGTTTAGCCCTTTACCTTTTTGGCTGCTTCCCAATGTGAACCAGCTGCGTTAGATTGAATGACAAAATGCTGTCCTCTCGTGTCACCTGTCCACGTTAGTTATGGCATGTGGCAGCCTGTTACTCGCAGGTGAGCACAGGGCCTAGAATGCAAGTATGACTTACTCCGCACCGGGCTGGTGCAATGTACAGGAGGGGATCTGAAAAAGTTTGCAGCGGCCAGGGTTTGCTCGAAGTGGCGATGTCGGCTCAGCCTTTGCGCAGCCTTGCCCAGGTGCCCCCATGTTCAATCGTCGCTTGCTCGCCCAAGGCAGCAGCGAGGCATCGAGCAAGTACCTTGTGTTGCACCTTGTGGCTTGGACCTGTCCATGGTATGTCAAATTCCTACTTGTGTCGGCGCATGCCAGAAACGCCGCCTGCACCTTGGGATGAAACTTCTTGGCTCTGTCTGAGGAACAGGTGTCAGCTAGTGTAGATGGGGTAGCTAGGCAGCTAGGTGCAAGTGAGTGGAGTCATGGGCCTCCTGAAGGTTGGAAAGCCTTTACACTGGAACGACTCCCTGGACCATTGCCACTACATCCGTCGTCATGGGGTTCTTCAGTTCATGGCCACGTACAGACGTCTACGCCATTTGGCGAACGACCGCCTCTTCTATGGTGACGAGATTGAATATGCATTGTTGAAGATTGACCCGGTCAGCAAGAGAGTGCAATTGAGTTTGCGGGGACCTGAGGTCATGGAGGGCTTGCGGAAACAGGAGCAGGACATGAACGCTTTTCGAGGTTGTGCTTGGCATCAAGAATATGGTAGCTGGATGCTCGAGGGTACTCCCAGCCTTCCATATGGTGGCTACACCATGAGCCTTGTGAGTGTCGAGCAGAATATGCGGCTTCGCCGGGGAAGGCTCCTCTCTGTGTTGCGGGAGGATGAGATTGCCCCGACGCTGGTGACCTTCCCATTGATGGGCGTCGGAGACTTCGTGGATCCTTCAGCTCCACCGGGTGGCGAGGCATCGCAGTCGGAGTTCGTCCCGGACACTTGCATCAACCCGCACCCAAGGTTTGCGACGCTCACTGGCAACATCCGTCGACGAAGAGGCAGCAAAGTGGACATTCGCGTCCCGCTCTTCAAGGATGTGAACACGAAGGAGTTCGAAAAAGAGGCTGCACCAGACATCCACATGGATTGCATGGCCTTCGGCATGGGCTGCTGCTGCCTTCAGGTCACATTCCAGGCCAGCGACATCGAGGAGTCACGGCTCCTTTATGATCAGCTTGCGGTTTTGGCCCCAATCATGATGGCGCTCACGGCTGCAACACCGGTCGTGAAGGGCCGACTGGCAGCCACTGACGTGCGCTGGAATATCATCAGCCAGTCAGTAGATGACCGCACACCGGCTGAGCGTGGCGAGGGCGAGTCCAAACCGGAGCCTCGTATGGCAGGGGATGGTGCTCGCAGGCAAAGCAAGAGCCGGTATGACTCTATCTCCTGTTACATCCACCCCGGGTCAAAAGCTTACAACGACATCGCTTGTGAGATCGACGAAGAGACCGAAAAAATGCTTTATCAGGAAGGAGTTGATGAAGCGCTGTCCAAGCATATCTCTCATCTCTTCACTCGCGATCCGCTGGTGGTTTTCGACGGCCATGTGGAGCTGGACGATGACAAGTCAACTGATCATTTTGAGAGCATTCAATCCACAAACTGGCAGACGGTTCGGTGGAAGCCACCACCAATCCCAAGCAATGCTTGCTCTCCTCACATTGGCTGGCGGACAGAGTTCCGGTCAATGGAGGTTCAGATGACAGATTTCGAGAATGCAGCTTTCACTGCCTTCATCGTCATTGTTACTCGAGCAATTCTAGTCTTTAACTTGACCCTGCTTTGCCCGTTGTCATTGGTAGATGAGAACATGAAGCGCGCTCACGGCGTGGATGCTGTCCGTCGAAGCAAGTTCTGGTTCCGGAAGCACATTCTGCCCGATGACACCGACGACGTGATGCAGCAGCTCTGTCCACAGCAGGGGCCCAAGGCAGAGTCCAAGTCTAGCTTCGAGGAGATGACCATGGACGAGATCATGAACGGCAAGAGCTGCTACTTCCCCGGACTTGTGCCCTTGTGTTATGCCTACTTGGAGCACATTGGTTGTGACGAGAATTCCTTCAAGAGGTTGGACCAGTACTTGAAGCTCATCAAAGACAGGGCAACCGGAGAGCTGATGACTCCCGCGACTTGGATGCGAAATTTCGTTCACGCTCACAAAGATTACAAGATGGATTCCGTGGTCTCCGAGACGATCGCTTACGATCTCGTCCACGCTTGCAGTGATATCGGTCTAGGAAAACGGCCCTGTCCTGAGCTGCTTGGAGACGTCCTTATCGAGCCGGTGTTGAAGGAGGGCCACTACGAGACCCCGCTCTTCGGGGAGAAGCTTGGGCCAGAAGATCGACGAGGCTTGCTTCAGAAGATCATGTCTCGAGCTGCCCAGTGTGACGGGACGTTTTCTGCCCCTTCCAGTGCCCATATGCGGCGCCAGAGTAGCGGTGCAGTTTCCGGCCTGGATGCCGTAAGCAGACAGGGCAGCATAGAAATGCGAGAACATGGAGGCTATGTCGGCTAGGCCCCAGTCCTCTGCATCTTCATCCAAAAACCAGCACGTAATCTAACTCCGAACCCGGAGGTGGATTCGACTTGGGTGGCATAAGTTCATCGATTGGAGCACCACACATCTCCATGCCCTGAAAAAGGTCGCTTCAGTGTTGCCTTCGGCGGAGTTTGCAGGATTGCTAGATATGTGCATGTTCACTCTGAAGGAGCTTCTTTGGGCTATCGCACGTGGTCTATCGTTCCCAGAATTGCCCGAAAGGCACTGGTCGATCTTTCGGACTCGAGGCCCGCACGTGGCTGAGCTTCGCCGCTGTGTTGCCACATTGTCAGCTGGAAATGCTGGGTTGTGGGTTGCAAGCGGTACGGTTGTGGTTGTCCAGTATTTTGTCTGTAAATCCGCAGCCTTTGCTTTTGCCAGCAGCTTCTGAAAGCAACCATGGCGCCAAAGCCAAAGCCGCGGTGCTTGGTCATAGGCGTCTCGGCTTTAAGGATCTTTTCAGCTTGATGTCGACGTTAACTCTAGTCCGCAACAGAGTAGCTGCGACAGGCGGAAGGTTTTTCATGTCTAAAGGCCTTCTGCTCAGGCTCGCAGTTCACCGGAACTTTCTGTGCGCGGGAGCTCAAGAAGAATTTCTATGTCACTGTGGTTGACGCCAAGGAGTATTTCGAGTATACGCCAGGCCGCACGGGCCGCATTTCCATTTTCGCATGCGCTGTGAACTCTCTCTTGTTGAGCAGACGTCCGTGGGTGTACATCCTCTCCCGTCCTCTACTATCCTCTATTGTCCTCTACTTTCCACGACTGTCCTCTACCGTCCTCTACAGTCCTCTACGGTCCTTTGCCGTGTTCTGCCGTCCTCCACCGTCCTTTGCCATGCTCCAGTCTTCAGTCCTCGGCCCGATGCGGGGTTGTTGGAGACCAAGGCGTTCTGCGGGCCTTCGTGAAGCCGGCGCACTGGGACTCCTTGACTTTCACCCTGCAGCCGGTGTTGGAGCGCAAGATGGGTGTCAAGTACATTTGGGGAGAGGTCGGGAGCTAGGGCCGCTAGGGTGTGTGATACTTCGAATGCTACTCTGCAGGTGAAGGAGTTAAACGGTGAGAAGAAGACTGCCAGCATCAAGACCATGAGCTCGAACAGCGTGGATGAGATTAGCTTTGACTACTGCCTCATCTGTTCGGGCTGCAACTTCGGACCCTTCAAGCCCATGGGCGAGAGCTTGTGGTTCCCGACGGTCCATGAGGAGGGTAGGGCAATCAGTGATTGGAAGCACATCGATGAGCGCTTTCTGGAAGGCCGCCGTCGCCATGTCATAGAAGAGTACCACAAGCTGCAGGATCTGAATAAGAAGAAGGCCACCATCCTTGCCGGAGCCCAAGCTTTGGTAGCCCAGGAGCCGTCCCGAAACCCAACCGGGCTCCCCGACTACTTGGGGGAATCATGGGACGTAGTAAGGTTCCTTTAAGATGCCGTTCCTCCCATCGTCGTAGTTGCACCGCAGCCGTTTCAGCTAGAGGGCAGTGCTCTGTGGGCAAGGCGCAGAGGCTGTGGCGTAAGGGCGCCATGACGGAGTCGAACCCAGTGTCCTTGGACATGGTGCTTTTTCATTCTTCGCCGTCACCAGACAAGAAGGAAACATCCAGCGGCTCGGCATGCAGAAGGCAAAGCCGAGAGGTGCCAATGACGCAGCTGGATGCCTCGGACGACGAAGATGTGATCAACCCGGAGCCGATGGCGCTGCAGACAGCATTCGAGACTCCTCCCAGGTCTCGGCGAGCCATTGTAGTGCAAGACTTTACGCCAGAGGGGAAGATTCGTCCGAGAGAGTCGCAGGCTCTTGGCACTCCGTGTACCGGGAGACCGCGGGATCGCATCTGTCTCTGCTTCAAGCCACTGCCCTACTTCGAGCACGACCTCTCCTTCAAGTACTCCGAGTCACTCCTCTGGTCCCTTGCTCCACTGTCCACGCCGAATGAGGACGTGCTCAGCTGGCATCGAGTCATGAGCGAAGTGTCTGGCAAGTCCGGCCGTCATTGGGAAGCTTTCACCAAACACATACAGGAGCCTCTATGCCATTGCCTCAAAGGCACCAAAGCTCGTCTCTACAAGGCCGTGCAGGACGTGTTGACGTGGGGAGGACAGCCGTCTTCTCGCGGCATTGGACTCCTGCATGTCGTCAAAGTAGGCAAGAGCCAGATCATGCAGGAGGACCTGGCCAGAGAGCCGCAGTTGCTCGCGAGACTGCGGTCTTACGCCTCAAATGCCCGTCAGCAGCAGGCAGTCCTCACCGCCGCACCCCTGATCTTCGTCTCCCTGTCCAACTGGCATGCGGAGTTAGCGGAGGGCTTCGTGCATATGCACCTCCATGCCTATCATTCTGAGTGGTGTCTGCAGGTTCCTTCCAGTAAGTACCAGTCCTATGGCTCCGAGTCCTACGACGTCCAGGGCCTCAGCGACGTGCTCAACAGTGTGGCCTTTGCCGCCAGCCGGACGGTCTCGCAGTTGCAGTCGAAGTGCATTGAGCATGCTGCGACGAGACCAGATCACCGGGAAGCCCTCCAATCTCACCAAGGAGGAATTGAACGAGAGCTTGTCCCTCTAAGCCGAAGGCTTAACTCGGACAAGACTGCATGTTGCGATGTGATTCTCACATGCCCTATTTGAGCACTCTCCGTCGAGTCTTGCACGGCAGCATCCTGCATGTCTGCATCTTCCTAGACACTCCTCCTTTCCCTGGGCTTCTCATAAGACGTTAAGCTTCCCTCTTGAAATGCAGCTGCCTGCAGGTTTTCTCTGCTGCCGTGCCAAGGTCTCTGCGTGTTCTGCGGAATACCCGCATTGCCTCGCCAGGCTTGACAACAACCCTCCAACTGCGCAAGGCCAAAATCTTGCTTGTGCTGGTGCTGCATGGTGCTGGTTTGGGGAGGGCAGCATGAGTAGAATGCTTTGTCATAGTCATAGTTGGGTAACATTTTCCGTTTTTGGGTACTGAAAATCAATAAGGAATAAAGATTTAGATTTTTAATCCTATCCCAACCATGAACTAGGTGGTGGGTGCCGGATTTATTGGAGTGGAATGGGCAACAGAGCTCGAACACTTCTTCCCGGATCTCAAGCTGACCATCATCGACTTCCTGCCTCGCTGCCTTGGGCCATTGCCGGACAGTGCGGCAACGTATTGCTCGGAATACATGAATGCCTGCGGCATCAAGGAGTTCTATGGTAGTAACTATGGCTATGACCCCAAGAGCCCAGACTTTTGGAAGAAGATCGAGCTGCCAAACGGTGCCGATGAAACCTATGTCTGCATTGGTGTCAAGGCCTCCAACTACTTCATGCCGAAATGCACGCTGTCAGACAAGGGCCCCGGTGGAGGTGGTTGGATCCATTTCAACAAGCACCTGCAGGTCACAAAGAAGCCCAGCGAGGGTGGTGGCGTGTGGGCTGACGGCACAATTTTCGCGATTGGGGACTGCAACTACGGCTGCATCGGCGAGCCAGGCAAGTGGGAGATGCCGCCAGTCCCTAAGATTTCGTACCCGGGAGAGGAGCAGGCGTATCATGCGTGCAAGAATGTGATGAAACTCCAGCGTGGCAGCAAGAATCTGATCTCAACCTGGTGGCCTTGGGGTGCCGGCATGTTTTCAACAAGCCTGGGCCCTCATGATGCTTGCTTTGTGATGGCTGCCAATGAGAACAAAGGTTCCGGGTACATGGTGAACTGGTGGATCCCCGCAGCCCTGCAGAAGGAGATCATTGAAACAACGAAAGTTGATGAGTGCCGCGACGGTTGGGTTGGTGTCCTGGTATGGCACTTCGTGCACCATATGCCCGTGAATCTCTGGGGGCGTGGCCCTTGGTTTGTTTAAAGGGTGCAGCTGCATGCCTCAGGCATGGCAGTCTCGCCCAAGTTTTTCGTTCTTCAGGCTGTAGGCTTGCAGGCGCTTGTGAGCAGAGCTTGTCGTTCACCGCATGCGAGGGACATAAAGGAGACGGCTTGTTTTCGATGGTGCAGAAGCGATGATCGAGCTGTTGAAGCAGCCCTTGCAGAGATTCATAGCTCACCTCCGCATGTTAGGACCGCTAGTACAAGAAACCATGCCAATTGAGTCGTGTTTCGATCAAGAATTTAATCACGGGAGGTTCTGCTAGTAACTGCTAGTACTACAGTGGTCGTGTGCAGCGTATGCTCAGAGGGTGGGTGGGTGGGTGGGTGGGCGGGCAGTCACATGTACCCCTCGGCCCTAGGCACATGATTATCATGATTGCAATTGGAAAGAGGCACCACATAGTAGCTCCGTCACGTCTCATATGGAGCCTTCGGTACCTGCGGTGCCTGTAGCCGAAGATGCCGGGCTTCCCGAAGGTGTGTGGAAGGAAACTCTTTCCGAGCCCACCGATTGCATCGCCCGACCAAGAGCTGGTGATGAGGTCCATATCCATTTCAGAGGATTTTTGCCCGACGGCACGGAGTTTCACAACACCTATCTTCAGTCGGGTGATTTTCAATTCACGCTCGGCGAGGGCGAGATCAACAGGGGCCTTGATCTTGGAATTGCAACCATGTGCAAAGGGGAGCGGGCAAAATTTACTGTGGATCCGGAGTTCGCATACGGAGATGGTGTTCCTGGCAAAATCCCGCCACAGGCAACTCTAACATTTGAAGTTGAGCTGCTGTGGTGGAGAAGGACGAATTCCCTGACTTTTGACGGAGGCGTGGTGAAGGTGGTCCAGGTAGAGGGTACAGGCTTCAAGAAACCATATCCTGGGTGGACGATCAAACTGCGGTACGCCGGGTATGTGGCAGGGGCTGAATTTACAAGAAGCCCGGCAGATGGAGTTGAAGCCAACGTTTCAGGGCCGAACCCGCTGGAGCTGCCGGAGAAAACCTGGCAGCTTGTTGTGACGTCTATGTCGCAGCACGAGAAGGCCACCGTCACACTGACACCCCAGTATGGGTACGACGACAGCTCAGCGTTCGACTCCAAAGTGCCGCGCAACTCCATGGTGACGTTGGAGCTGGAGTTGCTGGATGTGTTCCTCGTGAAGGACTGTGGCTTGTTCCAGAGATGTGGAGAGAAAAACTTTCCACGGCTGATGAAGAGGCAGCAGATGGATGGTGATGCTTCCCATAAGCCGAACAATCTGTCCCAGATCTCGGCAGTCGTCAACGGCACCTTGGCAGGCACTGGCCTCCAATCAGCCGTGGCTAGATTCTGTTTCGATGGGGCATGTGAAACCCCAACCTGACACAAGGCAAGCAGGTGACGTGGGAATTGATTGCTGGACAACGTTGTGAAGCGGTGGAATGCGCTGTGCTGAGCATGTTCAAAGGCGAGAAGCGACTTGCTTCAACGGCGCGACGTGTGCTTTTCTTGAGATGAGATGCCTCATCCGGAATCTTCCAGGTAGTACTCAGAATTATGGTGAATTTGAATTTGGTTGTGCTGTGACAAAGGTGTGTCGTTGTGGCAGAGGATCCCGCGATGTGTCAAGACGACGAGCTGGGCCTTTGTCCTAGTGGCGGCCCCGTGGAAATCGAAGTTGAATTAATCGACTTCCAGAGGACAGGTCGTGCCGGGCGATGTGGAAGCTTAGCATTCTAAGGGGCCATCCACAGCATGGCAGTAGGTACATTCCCGCAGTTGTGAGTTTGCCCGCGCACCTCCTCTTCCTCGCCCGGTGAGGACTCCGGACACTTGGGACCTCCTGCCAATGCAACGAGTCGAAAAGGGCAAACGGCTGAAACAGCGTGGCGCCGACTTCATGAAAGCCAAAGACTTTCGACGTGCTTGCTGGGTGTACCTGGGACCGAAGGTCTCGCAATTGCTTAGCGAATGTGTCTGGACCTAGCCGAGGTACAGGTCCGTGCAGGATATGATGGGCTACGTGGACGATTGGCCAGAGGACACCCTGCGCCGTCACACGTCATCGCGTCCTGAGTCAGCTCCATATCCTCGAGGAGCTACGGACAGCTGGAGATGAGCTTCGCCAGACCTGCCGCAGCAACGAAGTCATGGCTTGGCTGAAGCTTGAGCAGTTCCGTGACGTAGTGGACCTCTGCACTGCTACCTGTCTGCACGAATGCGCAGTGCATCGCTGCACACGCAGATGTAACCCAGTGGCGATTGTAACATGCACCGGATGGGTGTGTAAGCACCTCTATAACTATACTGTGAACTTGGCTCACCGAGGAGATTCTCGACGGAGGCGTCATAGTTTCTGAAGCATGAAATTGGATTCTGCAGCAAGCGCAATCTAATCTTGCCTGAGCCGCTCTGGGCTGCTAGTAGAGTGTGAGGCGGAATCAGTTCGCCAGATCCCGGCAACGTCAAGGCACTGTTTCGGCGAGGTGTTGCGCGGCTTGTCGCAATCTAAGCCAGCTCAAGATAGTCAAGGCGCTTCTGGGGCTTTGCCACGGCCTAGGTACCTCAGCGTAGGAAAGCCAGAGAAGGCAAAGCGTGACTTCCTTTCTGTGCTGGTGCCGCGCTGAGTCAGCATGAACTATGATCTTGCACTGCAAAGTGCTGCCTAATCCTGTACTGCCAGGAGCATGAGCCACAAAACGCAGAAGCGATTCTTGGCTTGACGCTTGCGGCTTGCGCGTGTCTGTGTGGCTTATTGGACCATCAAAGTTGCGGTGTCTCCCCGAGGAAGCAGCAGCTCGCCAGGGCTCGCTCCTCTGAGAAGGACCAGGCGAAAAAAAGCCAAAGCTTGATGAGAGGAATGATCAGCCCAGAGCTGAGCTGGTAATTTGAAGTTTCCAGCCGAGGGGCTTTCCATTTTCTGCTGTGCCGGTGCAGTCTAGGTGAGGCTGGGAACTTGGACTATCCCGTGGGATACACCACTGCGGAAGGAGATCGGGAAAGACAGCGTGACGCGATGTTGGACAAAGTCGACCAGATCAAAGCACAAATGCCTCTCACCTTGTAGCGATGCGGTGGGCATGTTCTGGGACGACAACTGCGCCAGCGGATGAGCTCAAAAGATCTCGCAAGATTCCCAGGACATTCGAGCACACGTCCCCCTCGGAGCCACACCCATCGACGACAACAAATCCAGCTTGGTATCCAGTTCGTATCCGTGGACGAGAGCTAAGGCGGTGAGACGACGCATCGACTCTTTTAAAGCGTTGATCAGGTGCACACGGAAGCTTTGCTTCGGGAAAAAAGACTCGGAAAGCCAGCTAGCGGAAGATTTTGTGTATGTTTTCCCGAGAATCCCGAGTGCCACGCCGAGTTTCGTGTCTGGCCAGGCCATGGAAAACGAGGAAGCAGCTGTTCGATTTCAACGGTCCCATCAAATGGCGAGCAGGACCCTTTACCGACAATGGACACGGTAACAGTGGATTGTGATAGTGCTCGCAAATTACCTATGGTGCTGTCACCGGCCGGTCTCGCATGGTTCCAAGTCAATGCGCCAATCGGGCTGAAAGTTTTCAGAAGCTTTCAGCTCGGCAAGTTTCACCAGATTGTTACAACAGAATACTATCGTCAGCACTTTAGCATGATGTACTTGTAACGTGATTTGGGCGTCTAGACTGCTGCCCAACACGGCCCCTGCTCTTTAGCGAAGGCGTCCCGATGACAACTGCCAGAGACTCACCGGAAGCATGGCATGGATGGCGGGAGGGCCGCAGCCCACTGGAAACGATGCAGCAGAGCGTCGCAGGCCTTCGAGGTTTGCATTTACCATATGGTTTACCCTAGCATCGGTTCTTTGCGACTCTGCACACGTGACCGTCGAAACCAACCAAGCACCACCCACTCTGCAAGAACACGTCCTGGCAGTTCGAGTGTTTCTGATCTGCAGCGCTAACGGATGTGTGTGGACTTGGCATGTTGAGAGGTGCTGGAGCTGGTCCTGGAGAAGCCGGACTACTCTTGGGCTGGCCTTCCTGCAGAAAGGCTGGTCTCCGCTGCTCATGCCGTGGCCCGATGGCATAGGTATGCAAGGCGGACCGACACGACCAGGGATCCAGAATGGCTGAAGTTATCCTCGTTGATTTCGGAACGTCGAACAGAGCTGCAACCAAGCAATCTGGCGACAGCTTCTCGGCTAGGAAGGGCTTCCGGAGTGGACTTGAGGTAAATAGCTGCTCAAGTGAAGATGTGCTGGGGTGGTATCTGGCGTTTGAATAGCGCTCACCCCAGATGGAAACGGCTCACTCTGCCGACTGCCGAGGCTTGTTGGTCCTTTGCCGCCACCTCCACGGGAGTACTTCAGCCTTCGCTAGTCGAAGCCGCCGTCGACAATGCGGACGAACACTCTGCTGCGGACCTCGGGCGATTTGCTTGGGCCGCTGTGCAGCTTGCAGATGCATCTGCTGCCAGGAATGCCATTCATCGCATTCTCCACGTGATGGTGCGGAGGATCAGGGAGCCTCAAGTACGAATACTCGAAATTTCGCAGGTGGTTTGGTCCATGGCCCGCCTGGCCGTGAGATCAGATGCCACAGACACTGCGCTGTCAGCCTTGAGGCTTGCGGCCATCCGTGAGCTTCCGACGTGTGACAGTCGGCACCTGGCCAACCTGGCTTGGAGCTTCGTGAAACTGAGCTGCGCAGATGGACCTCTCCTGAGACATCTCGCTGCTCATGCACAAGGATGTGCTCATCACTTTGGTCCGCAAGAGCTCTCCAACACCCTCTGGGCTTTTGCAGCTGCAGCGCCGGCAGCACAGGTCCAGGCGTTCCGAGACGACGATGCTGCCCTCCGCACTGCGGTGCGGGAGCTCTTTGCGAGTGCAGGAGGCATCCAGCAGTCCTTGAGCGGCCAGCACTTGGCGAACATCTTCTGGGCCGCAGCCAGGCTGGGGCCTTTCCTGGCGCCGACCCCGGGGCCATGGCCGACTCGGCCTCGGCCGGGTTTCTCGATTTTGGGAGCCGCACGGCAGCGCGTGGCGGAGATGGCGCCCCAGCACCTGGCCGCAGTCGTCTGGGCTTGTGCAGCGGCCGGTGGGGCATCAATCCAAAGCAAGCGATCTGGAGGCTACCGGGACCCGGAGCTGCTGACTGCAGTGGAGGTCGGGACTGTTTGCAGAATGAGTGCAGCTTGGCTCTGTTTAGGGAGAGTCTTGACTCAGTCCTGTTGAATCGTGGCGTCATTAAAATTAAGGAGATGACCCCGCGAGCGCTGGCCAATATTTTGTGGGGCTTTGCGACTTTGGAGTTCTCTGGAAGTCCCAAAGCCCGCGCAGAGCTCTGTGCTGCTGCCGTGTCCCAAAGCCCGGAGATGTCTGCTTCAGAGCTCTCCATCACCGCGTGGTCCCTCGGAACCCTTCGAGCAGTGGGCCACCTTGAGGACCTGGCAGCTGTGCTGAGCACAGGCGTGGTGGTCGGGCCGGGTCCGCTGGCTGCCAAGGAGATTGCCAACCTGGTCTGGGGCCTCAGCCATGCACGGCTCCACCGCAGGTCCGTCCCTGCTGGAGTTCTGGCTCTGGTGCAGGGTTGCCTTCGGGAGTTGGCCGAGGAGGCGGCAGCGACGGACGATTCGTCGGTCGACCTGCGTGCCCTTGCGATGCTGGCTCGAGGCCTGCTCAAGCTCCGCCTCTGCGACGAGTTTGGGACTCTGCTAGACCAGGCGCTCCGGAGCATACCCGAACTCAGCCCGGAATCTGGGCCATATTTCTGAATGCGAAATCTTTTTATGGTAAGTCTGAGCAGATGTTGCAAGCAAACATAAACAAAATGATGCCGTAGAAGTCCGTTGGGGATTCCGCCTGCCTGAGTGGAGTTTGGTTGGGATAAGTTTGGGGTTCGATTGCAAGTTTGGTTTTGGGATCTGATTGCAATCTTCTTCAAGTCATGTGAGTGGCCGAAGCAAACCCAAAATCGACCTGAGACGGACCCCGAACGGACCCACAACGGACCTACCACGTCATGACGGTTTCTAGAATCATGCAACCCAGTTTCTTAATTCTAGTCTCATCGTAGAACCTGGCACATAAGAGGTTGGAAGGGTATGGAAGCCATTTTCATGCAGAGGAATTGGCCAGCGTTTTCCTGGTTGGTGCAGCGGATCTGGGCGCTCGCCGCGAGATGTGCGAGCAGCGCGTTTGGGCACACCTGGGCCTAGAAGGCCGAAACTTCCTGTGGCCTTCACGGGCCGTGCGTGAGGCAGAGTTGCTCAACTTTGTGAAACGCTTTGCTGCCAAAGGCAACGCAGAGGCCGTCCTCTCCGCAGTGGAGGCTTTCTGCGAACACAGGAAGCTATGGCTCAAAGTGGCTGGCGGTGACAAGGCGCAAGTGCTGGAGCAGGTGCTGGAGACTCTGCAGCCGAAATCGGTCTTGGAGATTGGGTGCTATGTGGGCTTCTCAGCCATTCGTCTGGGAGCTGCAGTTCGGAGGTGGCATGGCCGGGTCATCAGTCTGGAGATGGATCCTGTCTTCGCTTTCATAGCGCGAGAAATGGTGGCCCATGCCGGTCTCGAGGAAGTCGTGGACATCCGACTTGGACATTCCGAGCTCTGCCTTGACAAGCTCTGTGCAGAGGCCGAGTCTTTCGATGTGGTGTTTTTCGACCAACGCGGGTCCCGCTTCCTGGAAGACCTGAAGCAGCTGGAGAAGCGTGATGCACTGAGAAGCTTCGCCGTGGTCGTCGCTGACAACGTTCTGAAGCCGGGCGCGCCCAGCTTCCTGTGGCACGTGTGCTCCCGGCATTCCAAGCAATCGTGGAGGACAGTTTTGGTAGAACTCCGGGACTTTGGCACTTGCGCCGTGCCGGATTGGATGTCGGTGTCCCACAGACAGGTGGCTAAGTCTGAGGAGGAAGACAGCGCACCCCCAGACGTGATCCAGCACTTGGCATGGCAGGCAGATGAGATGCGGTGGAGATCTCCGGCTGCTAAAATCTAGCGTCATTAGATGTCATTAGTGACAAGTCGACAGCGTACATTTGCATCTTCAGCGTGAGCTTTGAAAGAAAGTCACAACTCAGTCTTAACTGGGACATCCCCCACGTCCACGGACTTGTTGTTTCGTCGGGGCAGCCTGCTTTTCGCATGTCTTGCCAAGGAAGCATTGACGACGAAGTTTCGCCTGAAGAGTGGACGGAGTTTGCCAAGTACATGAAGACATCTTTGATCGCTGCCTCTTGGTTGAAACATGTCTATAAATAAATGCTGTCAGGGAGGCTGTGCTTCCTTTGTGTTTGCGAGGCCGGGCTGGATGCCGATCTACGTGAGCTGACTACTTTGCGAGGCTGGCTGGAAGCTTCGGTGCCGGAAGCAGGCAGTGCCGACGGAGATGCCGGCCAATGGGCTGTGGCAGATTGACCTAGCGCAGGGGGAAAAACGGCATTTTCCTGATATCTTGAGCTTCTTGAGATTAGCAGTATTTGTCAGACGTCACTACTTGTCCACCTGTACATGCGACAGTCGCAGCCATCATTGCAGGATGCCTGCTCCGTCATCGATCAGCTGCAGCGTTCAGATGCGAGAAAAAAGCCTCGGGCAATCGCAAGAGCAGAGAGAAAACCTGCCGCGACGGGAGAGGAGTTTGTGTCTCTGTGCCATGGCCATGGCAGGTCCCTCCGGACGTTACTGTGATGGAACGTGCAGTGCTGGATCTCAACCAGCGGGAGCGAATGTGTCTCGAAGTGGGTCTCTGTGTGATGCCAGAGGGAAGTGTCGTGAGGACTTGTGGAACGGCCAGAACCTTGATGCCAATTCATTGCTGGCACTGCGGTGCCTCCCGGAGGACTTTCATTGGCCTATGTGTTGTTTCTCTTTCAAAAACTCAGCGCTGCAGGAGCAAGCAATGGACCTGTTGGGGTCTTTGTATTCCAAAGGCTGCGAGCCATGACCAGTGATCTTAGCCACCGCCCAGTTTCTGCATAGTCGTGCGACCAGGCACTGGCAAAGGTGGAGTTGGAACCCCAGCTGCTGTGCAACACGCATGTTGCTTGCAGCAGAGACACCCGCCACTATGTGGATATAAGTCAAGCCTCAAGAGGTGAGCATCGCCAATCCCAACAACTATCTTCAGGCTGCTGCAGCACTTGGTGGGGAGTTTATCCTTGCATGTTTTTCCTGCAGGCAGCTATTGCCAAGATTGTGCGGACGGGCCCAATACTCGGAGTTTCCGCCTAATCGCAGCAGCTTGCCACATCGCCCCTTTTTCCAGCTGAGGTGGAATGTCCAGCGGCATGAACTTCACCGGAAACCAGACGAGGCGATGTCTGTGCGGAAGAGCGCCAAGGCCAAGATACGGAGGAACATCCAACGCTCCAGGCAGAAGGCTGCCGAGCTCGGGCTTTCCCTGGAGGACGGGACGGGACGCCCCCATGGCGCGAGCGGAGATCCTCGCTCGCGCTCTCCTAGGATCTCACGCTGAAAGCGCTGGCTCGCCTTCCCCTCCGCGCCTCTGTGAAACTGCTGGAGTCGGCAGCTGCAGCACCTGTGCTGCATCGATGTTGTCGACACGGGGTCAAGCTCCGACTGCATGTTTTGGCAAGGCTCAGATGGGAGGATCGGATCCCAACGCCGTAATCATTGCGGAGGCTTGCAAAGTGTTCTCTCAAGAGGTACTCAGCCAGAGCTCACGCTGGCACCAATCTTGGCGGGGTCTCTCTACCCAGATTCAGATTGTCCGGTTCGCACTGTTCTTCTTCAAGTGACTTCAAGTGCCTACACGAGATCTCGCAGACTTCGGGGGGCCTTTGGCTTTTGGTGTCTTCAGGGCTTAAACCAGCATCACTTTTGGAAGTTGGGAGCATCCCGTTTATTGCACCTTCGGACTTGTGCAATTTCTCCATGCAGATTGTGTGTCGGGTTGGTGCACGGAGACCGTGCACTCCCCTTCGTCCAGCGATTCTGTGTGCCGTTGAAAGCTTTTGAGACGTTCAGCCTTGCCTTCAGCACCCCCAGAATGCTTGTCAGAACTCGTCAGCCACAACTGGACAGGAACATACCCGAATGTTGCGGAATTGCAGTCGTGACAATTCCTTACTTACCTTGTACTGTACAAGTATCGTCCGCAAGGCATGGGGTCGACTTCTCCCGAAGAGTCCCTACCCAGAATTATTGCAGCCACCGAGTATACCAGGCTGGCCACGCTATACTTGCCATCAGCCCAAACTAGTCTCTCCTGTTCAGTTCGTTGTGCTTTTCATTATTTTCTGCTGCCATGTGCGTCACAGGCCACCATGCTCGAGGCGCAGGCGCAGGCGCACATGTCTTGTCAGGTGACGGCAGCCGCGGCACGACCGTTGACTTGTGACAGGACAACTCTCGAAAGAGGCCGCGAGATGCCATGTAGTTCGGCAGCTCGGACAAAAAGCGGTGCGAGCACGTATGCTCCGCACTTCTGCAAGCCGTTTTGTCTTTTTGCGCATGCGCATGCTCTTGTTTGTTATCTTGCACTGCAGCTTTCCAAGGCGACCCAAGAAAGCATAACAAACCAACCAAAAATGTAGTAGGTACGAGTTCACACGAAACTTGCAGAAGCGAGCATAGCAGCGTAGCAGAGTGAAGGGCCTTGTCGTCTACACGATTTGCCATCACCGCAAGGTGGCGTAGAATTGTGCTGTAATCGGTGGGACCAATGTCTCCCGTGCCTTCGATGGAGCGATCGCTCGTGCGGCTCATTGGCCCAGTTCTCGGTTCTGGTCCACCGGCATGTGCTCCTTGCCTCACTTGCTCCGGAAGTCATGGGAAAGTCGTAGGAATGTGTTTCTGAGGACGGCCAGGGGACGTGCTGCAGCCTGAGCCGAGACACAATTGTCCCATGCCGGCCATACTGTTAGTGATCCTCTTCAAGGCCCGTGGCGAAGCATGTCTTGGCGAGAGCAGAGGTGCAAAGCTGTGTCTGGAGCGGTACGCTTGGCAGGCTTTCGAATACTTTTAGACTTCAGAGAACCATAGCGCGATCATGATCACGAGTTTGCAACGAGCCAGTATGTACTGCAGGCGCGACACCTGCAGCAACTGAGCGACCCACTCATGTTCGAGCCTCTGTTGTGCACATTGATGCTTGCTCCCGGTGAGAGATGTTAAGCGTTGTCAGGGCGGCGCTATCCGCAAATTTCCTAGTCTGAGAAACTTTGAGGTGCCAGGAGCAAACTGCGATCGCGCAAACATTCAATGAAGAGCGGTTTCAGGCTCCTGTTGCTGATAGAGTCCATATCGACTGCCAACGAAGCCTCGCCTGCCACGCTAGGAGTGGGAGGACAGACTGAAACATGAACGCGCCAAGGCGAAGGCCAGAATAGTTAAGTTATGTGCACCGTGTCAGAAAGTACTCGTCTTCACGTGTTGTTGTCGGGCAGGGTGAGACTTTGGTACTCGAGGGTTTGTGTATCGGTGTGGAAGGGGATCGCACGTCACATGTGAAGGTTGAGCAGCAGAAGCAGATCATTATTGTGAATGGCCGAGCTTCAGTCAAGCGGGCAGCCTTTTGCGAGTGACATTCTCGTCTGCTAGGTGATGCTGTAATCCTGAGTCCAACCGCAAACATCTAAGGCAGCGGACATCGCTCAAGCAGTGGTCTTTGCAGACGAGGCGGGCCCAGGGTATACCCCTCGACTGCTCGGTGTGCTACTTCGCGACTTTCCGTTCCGGGCGAGGCACCGTTTCTCTTCCGCTTGCAGCTGGCACCTCTGAACATCCGTCACGGCTTCCTAAGCCCATTGCAGGGGTGCTTGCTGAAAGCCCTCCGTGCCGCAGAATGCCCAGATGCGTTTGTCAGGGAAGTCATGGGCCGCACAAGTCGAGGTCGCGGCCTCAGCATGGTTCTGCGGCACGTGTTCTCCTAGCACAGTCACGGTCAAGGAAAAACATCTGAAAGTAGCTTCGGCGCTAGAGTGCTAGGACCATTGCGCGGCTTTCACGCATGGGGTGCTCAGGCAGCTCCAGGAGCAGAAGCCGAGGACCTCCGAGTCGGAGGAGCTTCGCTGATCTTCGCATATCTTCGCTTTTGAGGAGGTGACAACAAGAGCACTTCAGATGGCGACAGCGAGGCGAGGCCGCGAGGCAGAGACGCCAGCAGTTCTCCCTGTTTCCGGAGCTGAGGCCGAGTCCTACTCTGTCTCCGACAGCAGCCAGGATGCTTGGGTCATGACATTCTCAAGAGGGCTTTCAGGTTGAAGAGCTGGGTGATACAGGCGTCGAGGCCTCGACCTAGGCCTAGGCTGGGTCATCGCAGGAGTCCACCACAACTTCCCGGCGGGGGTCGGTTCTTTGGATTACAGTAGCACTTGCAGGGGCTCAAGACTGAAGCCTGAAGACAGTAGTAGCACTCTTCACAAGGGGTCGCTGCGTTCCTTCCAGATGAGCTGCTGATGTCGTGGACTCTTTCGGCAATGGATAGTTTCCATTGCACCTTGCCGGGCAGAGCGCCTGACGTGCAGCCGCTACGGCACTATGTTGAGGTGGTTGCACGTTGTTTGGATCTGGATGGCGGTGTCAGAGGATCTGGCAGATGAGGCGCTCGACCCTGTCCGGAAAGACTTGCAGGGCTTCTGCCCCTACCTGCACGAGCTGCCTGCAGCATTTACCACATTCTGGCATCAACTTCACGGGGCGGCCCTTCTTGTCGAGCACCTGGGCCGCAAGCTGAAGTTCACCCCAGCACCAGTGGCAGTCACCAAGGCAGCGTGTGCAACTGGAGGACGCATCTCCGGAGGGCACTGCCCGAGGGCTTTGCCTGCAGCTGGCTTTGTTTCGTCAAGTGGTCTCAGGAACAGCCGGCCTTCCTTTCCCGTTGCCTGGAGCGGAAAAAATAGATTTTGCACTGCTTTGATGTTGTGGCTGATTCTTTCGTGGCTTCGAAAAACCACCGCCCAGGCAAGTGGCGAACAGCTGCCCAACTTTGATTTCAAGCTACTTCGAATGGGCGAGCGAGCTGGCAACCCTGCAGCCACAAGACAGATGGCAAGGTCCAGAGTATACTCAGTGTTCAGAGGATAGCAGTACAGATTGAGGCAGTGCAAGCTGGCCAGCCGCGGCGCGGGCGTGCGTTGTTGCAGCTTGGTGCGCCGATCCGCACCATGGCCCTCTCCCGAGCACTCTTCCGGCATCCCGGCTAAATCTAGCTTCTGCAAAACTTCACAGAGTTTTCTGGTTGAAGACCATGTCATAGCTGCAGAGGCCGGATGAGACAAGGGCAGCAAAGGAAGCTCAGAGACTTCACTGAAAAAGCACCCTTTTGCTTTTCCGAGACGTGGCGTAAGCCATGGCGGTGAAGATTCGGGGGTCCGAACGATCCGGAGTCAGGTCAGGAGGTAGGAGGGCGGTCAAGGAGAGAAGGAGGTTCCTGTGACTTGCGAGTCGAGTGCAGGAGTACACTTTCCACGAAGTATGCTTCGAAGCTCCGTGATTTACACATGAAGTATGGTCTGGAAGAGAAAGAGTGGCAAATCGTCGATGCAGACCATCAGAACTGGGTGGTTGTGCACTCCCTCTGTGACTCGAACTTTGCTGGGGGAAATCTGGAAAATGTGACTTTTGGCATAACCGAGCACAGCCACAAGTCTTATGCTGAGCGGTGGGGTTATGCGTACACCATGCATACACAAACCCCATTGGCCGAACAGGAACCCCAGTTCGGAAAGCTTCAGATTGCGATCGATGTACTCAGTAGCGAGAAGCCTCCGGACTGGTTCTTGTGGCTGGACTGCGATGCTTTGGTGACGAACCGCTCGATCTCTGTGGAGTCCTTGCTCCGGACTTACCAGCTCTCCGACAAAGACTTCGTGGTGGCGGAGGAGGTCTCCGGCATCAATTCCGGTGTGTTTCTGGTAAGAGGAGGCGCAGAAAGGCGAGGCCTCCGCTTTCTGGAAGAGGCTATGCAAAGCGACTGGCGCTTCGTCTGGGACCAGACCATGCTTCTGCAGCAGATGGCCCGAGAGTCCGACCTCTTCGGTGCTACGATGTGCTCTGACTTTTCTAGGGACTTCCGGTGGGCGCCTCACTTCGGCCTGGTGCCTCAGCATGCACAGGCCTCAGTTGTCGCACAGGAATCTGTAGAAAAGACTTGTGTTCTCTGTTGTGTGTCGTGCACGGCTTGCAGTGTGCGCAGGCCATGAATCTGTACGGGGAAGGCTCTGCATTGCAGTGGGGCGCTTCTGCCTGGAAGCCGGGGGATTTCATCTTGCATTTGGCCGGATGCCCATTGACAGAGTCCGAATGCCATGGAACCTTCGAGGAAATCGCAGCTTGGGCGGAAGCACACAACTAGACTTTGACTTGAATTGGCTCCCTGCCGCAGTGCTGATCCCGAGCTGTGCAAAAAAAGGCCTGAACAGACAAGACTTTGAGCAGCTCACTTGACAAAATGGCATTCTGATTCTTAATTTTTGCTTCATGGGAGTCTGGAAGATCCGAGACGTTCCAAGGGGCCCGTGCTGGCAGGAGCCGGCTTCCATGCTGTGTGTAGAGGAGACGGCGGAGAAGGCCAAGCACAAGTTACTCGTAAGTGAGACGGAAGACTCCCTTGCAGATTGCCGTCGGAATGCAGCCACTTCCTGATACGAGCCACGCTATTTACGTCATGCGTCAGTGCCGTGAGCTCAACTCGTTGGTTACTGTAGAGCACTGGAGGCAAGACAAGCTTAGATCTAGACCCGAGATTCTTGCAAGTTGCGAAAGCATCGGATGGATTATTGCCGCCGAGACCAGGAGACGGCAGAAGCCCACGCTGCCCGGCTGCTGGAGATCTTGCAAAAGCGTGATGCAGAGGAGGCGACGGAGCCACTAACAGCAGCTGACTCTGACTTCAAAGACAGAGAGAATGGTGGCGGCCTGGAGCAAGTCGAAGCCATGCTCGTTGCAGAGTCTGAGGAGAGACAGAACCCAATGGTTCTGGAGCTGTTGAAGGATCTGCAAAAATGTGCAGTCTATACAGACACACCGAATCATGAGACAAACCGCAAGCTTTGGGATGCCTATGCCCAGTCTTGGAGTTCGGACGTGGCGTGGGTGCAGCGCATGTCAAGCCATGTTTCCAGAGAAGCTGGTGCCTTGAAGTTCGTCGGAGATGAGTGGTCTGATGTCGAGTCTCTCGATGCGGTGCTGAGTGAGTGGCTCTACCCACACCTCGAAGAAGAGAAAAAGCATCTCAAGGTAGCTGAGGTTGGGAGCGGAGGCGGGCGCATCGCCGCGAGGGTTGCTCCCAAAGTTGAACGGTTGGTGTGCTTTGACGTGAGTGAGGGCATGCTGGCATGTGCTAGGAGCAGAATTGCTGGCGAACTTGGGCATCGAAATGTGGAGTTCCAGCTGGTTCATGGCGGTGCACCTTACCCGGAGGAGTATCAGACATCTTTCGACTTTGTGTACTCCTTTGACGTCTTCGTCCACATGGACCTGCACCAGATGAGGCAAACCCTGCAGTGTATCAGGGCCATATTGCGGCCAGGAGGCTTTTGCTTCATGTCGTTCGCTAACTTGCTGGCACCTGACGGTTGGCAACGATTTGCCAAGCAGCAGAAATACAGTGTGGGAGGCTTCTATTTTGTCTCTCCAGATATAGTACGTTGCTTGTTGACACATGCAGGCTTCAGCCTTGTGAGAATGTCGAAGCCGCAGGCAGGAAACACATATTTAAATCGGGATCTGCTTGTGCTTGCCCGTAAAGCTTGAATGGATGCGGTGCTTTGCCAGAGCAGAAAAGGGTCAGCTGCTCGGCCAGTTTGGGCAAACGCCTCGTGTCTTGCATGGCAAGAGAAGACCAGTATGTCACAACTAAGCGGCAGTCTGCAAGGCCAGTGCAGAGCTTTCCGGCCACGACAAGGCCCCAGATGAAAGCGCGAGGCAGGAAGCGCTGCAAGCGCACTTGAGCTGCTCATCTGCACGGGGGCCACCATTCTTCACTTTTACCCCTCCACTCCCTCCCACTGGTTGCTCCGAGGATGGCTGGAAGAGAGCCGTGCGAAGCTGCAGGAGAAGCTGAAGGCTCACACAGAGCAAGAGTTGGCCGTTCCTGCCTCGGGGGATGGGGGTTGTGTTGGCCGCGTGCTCGTTTTTCCTCCTTCAAGCCGTTGCATCACATGCGTCGTCTCAGGAGAAGGATCCCCCCATGGAGGATGGTCCCCCTGACATAAGACCCGTTTACATTTAACGGTCCTAGCCGTGCACGTTCTAATCGCGAGATGGCTATCGAGCACCAGTGGAAGCCCTCCGTTTCCTTTGCAGATGTTCGCGTGTTTTTCGCGTGCACGGCAATGCCCACTTTTCCAGCCGCCTCTTCGTGGCTTGGCTGTTGTACAAAGCCTCTCGCCCCCTCGCCGCCCTCACAGATGTCCTTCACCTGCTACTGCGCTGCTGCGCCTTCTGCAGTGGCCGAAGTTTGGCCACCTGCTTTAAAGCAAAGGTTCTAGGTGCTGCCAGTCCCGAGACTGCTGTGTGGCAATCACAAGCTGCTGTGGTCCAGGACTTGTTTGTGCATGCGCTGCCCTTTCAGCAAGATCTCTTTGAGCGACTGCGCGAGTGTGCTTCGGGCCTTGACGGTTCGAGCCAGTTTTCAGCATGCCTGCAATATCTATATCGTCCGTGAGATGCAGCGCCGTGGCTGCAGCGACCTCAGCTGCAGGGATACAAACACCTCCGAAATCCTCCAAGATGTTTGGCATGCATCGCGATTGTCTAGGTGGTGGCTCTGCTTCGTGCAGCCGCAGTTGTGACCTCGGTCACCCCGGTTCAGCCGCTTTTTTGGTGGAAGCCAGGGGAGCATCATGCCATGTAGAAGCATTGTACGACAGATGTCGTCACGGCTTGTCGCCAGGCTTCGGCCCAAGTAGAGGTGTAGGTCGTAGATATCTGGGCACTCCCTGAACACCGGTCTCAGACATGTTCTGCGCCTGCTGCCAGACCGAAAGTACCCCAAAAGCTGCTTGGTCGCACTGTCTCAAAGAAGCCTGACCAGGGGTTCGTTTTGTGCGTGCTGCTGTACATGTCAGGTTGTAGAAACCGTGGGTATCCCACTGAGTACATCCACGGATCACGCAGCTGCTGTCTGTGCCTGAGTCTGTAGCGGTACACCTTGGCATTGCTTGCTGCACTCCGTACTCGTACCCGCATCAAGGCATGTGAGACGTTAAGTCGATCCGTAGACTTCGTTGCCTGCAGGCGGCAACTGTCGAAGATGAGGCTCCCCACCGATGTCGTGCCGCAGTGTTTGTTGCAGTTACTGCTGTCGAACACCGAGATGTGGGACTCCGTTGTGCCCAGCTGCTTCGTGAATGTGTGTTTTGGCATGCTCCAAACTTCCGCAGGGTGCCGTGTTCACTTTCGAGTTGCCTGACAAATCGACCAAGGCTGGGAGGGCTTCCAGTGAGAGGGGTTGGGGTGGCTTTTGATCCGGAGAGCCTCGAATTCTGCATGCTTTGTGAGGAGATCTTTTTCCCATCCAAGCCTTTGGGCCTGGATTTCAGCAAGTCCATTCCGATGACCGTGAAAGGTGTGAAGAAGGACCGTGCTGCCCTGTTTCTGGAGGGTTGAATGCTCCAGCCGCTTTTCGAAGTTCTCAACCTTCCTGCGTTCTCGTAAAGTTTCTGCAATTTGGTGGACGCATCTGTTAATACCATCGACGGATATCCTTTGTGCTGATACCGTAATGCTGCCAATGCTACGCCGATTCGGCAAACCATCCAGATCATCTAAACGATCCGCACTTGCCGAACGTAAGCCTGCAACTAATAGGACGATGTAGAATACCAGTCCGAAAACACAGCACTAATATAGATCCGTCCCCTGTCGGTTATCTTCCACTGCAGGGCACAATCACACTGTCGTTACCCAGGGCGTAGGACGCTCCTCATCCTGTAGTTCGAAATAGATGGAGTTTCGCGGGTAGCCTGGCGGTGGCGATTATCGCAAAGACAACCGACCCCGAGCATACCGCCAACAAAGGACGTGCACCCCACACCAGGGCATGCTCCCAATGCCTTGCGAAAGAAAGACCACGCAAGAAAGCGCACAGAGGACGACGAATTGAGCAGCCACGCACAGATGCAGCACAGCAAAACTGGCACTATAGGACCTGCAAACAAGTACTACAGTGTACAGTCTAAAGTCGTAGTAGTCATAGTAGTCCACCAAATCATGGTAGTCCACCATGCCATAGAAGTCATAAGGGCAGAAGAGGGCGTGGCGATGGTAGGGATCATAGGAGCAATACTTAGAAGCTTCACCGCAAAGGACTCCCATGCCGACCAAGCGAATATCCAGCCGAAGTGGGTAGTGACTCATGTTCAGGGGCAGCCATTGCCGACAGAGTCACCTGACGCTTTGGAAACCTCTGGCACTGCACATCGTGTAGACCCTGTTCGGTAGATTGGCCGGTGGGGTGAGGGGGGGGGGTACATCGCCGCCAATCGAAGACCAACGCATGCCCGCTAAGGTTTCACGACGCCATGATGCGAATCTTCGAGGTTGTCAGAGCGCTTCCGGATAAGTGATCTAAGATCTGCCAGACTTTGTGAGGGAGCCAACGGCAAATTGCCATGTTCACCATAAATTTAGCCTAGCGTGCTCTAAGAGCAGCTGGACTATTTCATGATGAGCTTTTCGAGACATCCATGTGTTGCAAGCGAGCTCCACGGGCTTAACTCGGGATCAATTCAAAATCTGTTCCGCCACTGCATTTTACGATCTGTTTGGCCATGGTTGCGGAGCAATACGGCATGCTGCAAAACATGGTGAATGCTAGATCGCAGATGGTAGATGGCCCTTGAAGGGACGAGAAGGGAACTTGGCCTCATTCCGGGTTCTCCGTTCAGACTTCGTGACCAATCGAACTGCCAGGAAAATGCTAGAAGGGTTCTCATCTGCCGGGCGAGTAGGACTTGGAAGACCAATCCCTCTACGCTTCTCAGGTCGTGGCATTTGAGCCATTCGACATCCTGCAGGTCTCGCTGTGCCAGAGAAGACTAGCCTGCGTGGGAGTGGGGCGGGAGGTGAAGGGTAGAGTTGCCGCCAGGCCATCAAGAGCGACGTTTTCCCTGAAGTCTTACCCTTTTTGGAGGTGGCATCTTTAATGTTGTAAGCAATCTGTTTCATCGCCAGTGTATGCACTGTCCGGAGGAGAAGCGAGTCCTGTTTGCGGATGGTTTGGATCACAAATTGCTGCCTCGAGAAGGTCGGACAACACGGTCGTCCAGCCAAAACAGGTGCTCTTGTCAACGATTGGGTGGACTGCAGGTTTGGAGGATGTGCTTGCCAGCCCAATCGTGCCTTTCGATGATGTTGCTGAAGGACTGCTTAGGGAGACTGCAAAGCTCAGGGCAACTTATTGCATTGAGTCCAGCGGCTGTGGAAGGAGATCGTCTTGAGGTGATTGTGAACGGCTCCGAAGACATTCGTCGAAGCTCCACTTGGGAGCCGTGTGTGGTCCTGGCTCACAACCTGCAGACCGTTCCTCGGCCGCGGTGACTGTGGCCATCGCACTGTTAAAGAAGCACGCTGCTGCCTCGCCCGCTGAAGCCAAGGGCATGTTGGACTTGGAACTGACAGCTCCAAGCCCACGTGCTGGCGAGCATGTAAGGCCGCAGGCCAAGCCTGACTTGGGGTCTCTCGTCTATTATTGTGCACCAGTCCATGCCTGAGGCAAAGCTGGGGTCTGGCGCGACGGTACCCGTGGCGCTACGACTCTCTGCTGTGATGTGCAAGTAGTGAAGGGAGAATTCCACATAGCCAGGTTAACCACATGCAGGACATGACAGCAGCTGGTAGCTGTGCCGGAGCGGCATCATGCCAATGCCTGGCCAAGGTAACGGTAGAGGAGAATGACACGATCCTCGTTGGAACTGTAAGCGGCTGGCAGCCAGCGAAAGTCCTCAGCAAAGCTCCCGAAGATGATACCCTCGACCTGGCCTTCCCGAGCGGAGCCTCGCCCAGGGGATCATGGCGTCAAAGTAATGAAGTGATCAACTACGAGTAGTGCCAGTAAGAGTACTTGTAACAGTATAGGGATAGTAGTGGTAAGAGTACTTTCCAGTTTCATTGACACGGGCCCTCATGCCGCAGACAAACGTTCACAGATAAGGGGCGCAGCTGCAGTCCGTGCGGCCGCGCTTTAGACGCATGCAAGATCAGGCCACGCGCTTTGATCAAGGCCGGGCCGGATGTACTCATGTACTGTTACATACCGTAAATTACTGTAATATACTATGATATACTATACTATACTTTTATATCCTATACTATAGTATACTATACTATACCGTACGATATGCTTTAATATACTATCAGTTGAGGTATGTGCCCGGCCACATGAGGTGGAACCGGATGGCTAGGTGAGGTTTTCTATGCTCTTCGATAAACCTCGAATGCCACAGCATGCTTTTTGACTGCTCATGGGGCACGGGCAGCAACTCACCTTAGAGAGGGGTGGCGAGTCGTGTGTTAGCTTCCAGGTGACTCGTACAGCGACGTGGCAGAAGGCGAACGCATCAAGGTGGACACCTCGCGTGGTTGGGAGATTGCTTCCGTCGCCAAAAAACATGAAGGCAACAAGTCCCTGGACATTGAAATGTTCCCGGACGGGGAAAGGTTTTTAAACTGCAAGCCTCTTATTCGAACGCCCAAGACTAAAGCCAATGAGACAGCTCTGGCACTTTGGGCAGAGAACCAGCGACTGCGACGACGATTAGCCATCTTGTCGAGCCTGAAAGCAATCTTCACCTCGACGGCTCTCGTACCTTGCGCAGCACTGGAAGAAGTTTCGGCCTCTGTGAGGTTTTATATTCTATAAGTATCGCTGAAACCGCTTCCTGCCTCGGGGACCTGCCAAGGCGAAAGTGGCCTGGTACATCGCACGCCACCATATCGAGGAGTACGTGGCTTGCTCTGGAGTCTGGAGCCCTTGTGATTGTTTCTCCATGCAGCCACGTAGACCACCTGAGGTACAAGAATACAAACACAATGGAATCCCGTCTGATCCAGACCTTCGTGAAAACATGCGGCTGTGGGAGCTGTCGTAGGCAAGGTGGGCACGCGGCACTAGCTGAGCTTTGGTGGACTCGAAAAGTGGTGGAAATCCGGTGCGATGTGTTTCACTGCATGCGTCTTACGGATGGAGACATCATGCGCTGCATTGTAGGTTTCCACAAGGCATTTTCAGCATGTGGTCGGAGAGTCTAGAATTTGAAGGATGGTCGGCAAGCAAGGACACGTTGGCAGCCACCCATGATCAGTGCAAAATGTAAGGCATCCTGTGATGAATACTTCGACTTTGGTAGACTGGCATCCGAAAGGGTGTGTGTGTTTGAACATTCCTCATTTCTCTTTGTACTGCCGTGGTTGCACGACGCCGCTTCTTTGAGCATGAGGCTGGGGCTTCCATGATCTCGCTTCCGTGTGAATCTGTGAAAAACTGGGAAAGGCCACATCCTCCGCCTGGGTCGAACTGTCCCCAGCAGCAGTAGTGAACGCAGGGTCAGCAGTGACGGTTGCCAGACTATTATGGCAAATCAAGAGTTACACCAGCCCGCAGAAAAGAACTTGTGTCACAGCATGTCTGTTCCATGCTCGCAGCTAGTCTGGCTCTGAGCTGGGCTGGGATGTAGCGCCAGCGTCTTGGTCGCCCCGACTGCAGCGGCAGAGTGCGGAGCTTATCCTTGAGTCTTTGAACATGGCTTCAGGCTTAGAAGCGCTTGCATCTTGGATTCGGAATGTCCAGTAACTCGGCTGAGGTCATGCAGGTTTTAGTGGACCACTGCTTGGGCCTTCCAGAAGATGCCATCGTCTCCGTTCGCTGTGGCGGGATGCGCCGGCAGGCTCCACTGGAGACACTCGTCACGCAGCCGCTTAAGTTTCCTGCAACCCTGGACGGGGTGTCGGAGCCTCTGAAAATTGACGTGCTGCAGCCGATTGCCACAACGCGGTTGGTTCTGCATCCGCACGAAGAGCTCTACAGCATCGGCTTCGAGGAGTCCACAGAGATGGTGATTGGCCTCAGGATGCAGTCACAGGACAGCCAGGCAGAAAATGGCTCGGCCCCTTCAGGCCAGGAAAGCATGGGCCCGAATTTCAAGGATGCCGCTGCTTCAGCAAAGGATTACCTGGAGCAGCACGGCCTCTTGAGGTATGTGCAGTCCTTGCTTCATGCGGTCATCCAAGTAAGACCTCGGGATCCCTATGCGTACATGATCGAGCAGCTCAGTGCCGCTCAGAGTAAGACCCGAACGCTGGAGAAGCTGGTGTCCAGGCCGGGCAGTGCTTTGCCCGAGAGGGCGAGGACGCCCGTGCCACCGCGAGAGCCTCCGCCCAGCTGCTCGCCGACAAGGCCTCGGCCTCCCACGGAGCTCCTTCACGTCGGGGCCGCAGCCGCCGCAGCTCCCAAGGAGGCCGAGAGCGGCAGCGCGCCCTTGACGGGCTCCACCCGGGCCGGAGCCGAGTCCGAGGAGGGACACAGCCGGCCCGTCCGGTTGCCTGAAGAGGCGCCTTTGCCGCCTTTGCCTTTGCCCAGCCTTCCAACAGCTTCGACTTCAGAGGATCTGCGGCTTCTTCTCAAAAACAAGCTGGAGGAAGCTTACAACTCTGGGAGGCTGGAAGACGTGGTGGCAAACGCTGTGGGATCACCTCCCCCTCTCCCTCTGGCCACGGCACCGCCAGCTGAAACCAAGGAGACAGAGATCCGAGGAGTCCAGGACCCAGAGAGCTCGGGGCCGACCCGAGAACTTGATGCCTTCTCTTGCCTGAAGGGCAACTTGAAATCGGTCCTTTTCGATGCCATGGACACAGGTGCACTTCAGAACACGCTTGCAGCTGTCGCGGAAAGCCAGAAGACTCTAAAGATCAGCGAAGACCTCGACAAAGTCGCAGCCATTAAGACGAAGCTGCGGGGGCACCTGCTCGAAGCCGTCTCGTCTGGCGCTTTGGGACCTGTGCTGCAATCCTATGCTAAGCCACTCCCGGCCCCGAAGCCGAGCGCGACTTCGAAGCAGCCTCACGAGGAGAGCGTGCAGGATTTGAGGCAGAAGATGAGAGATTTGCTGCAGGAGAGCGTCTCCACTGGCAGCCTGCAAGAAGCCCTGGACCATCTCTCGCTGACGAAGCAACTCCCAGAGCTTGCAGCAACCTCACAGACTGCGAGTAGTGCACCTGAGAAGAGTGCAAAGAAGGCTGGCGAGGACAGGACGCGGAAGGCGCGGGAGGAAGAGAAAGTCGAAAACGACGTCTTCCAGCTCAAGGCTCAGATGCTGGCGCGGGCAGAGACGGCCCTCGATTCAGGCGAGCTGCTGGGCATCCTCCAAAGCCTACGAAAGGACCAGCCCAGCCACGTCAGGAACTCGGCAGACCAGGACCAGGCCAAGCGTACACAGGGCAAATCAGATTCAAGTTCACAAAAGACTGAAGTGGACAAGGCCACCGATTCCTGCAACGATCTCTTCACGCTCAAACAACAAATACTTGCGCCAACAGAGGCGGCCCTGGATTCCGGTGAGCTGGAGCGCATCCTGGAAAGCCTCCGGCAGCCTACCGCGAAGCAGCAGCCCAGCTCCAGCGCACAACAAAAAGCCAAAGTGGATCAGGACAGGGGAAGGCTTACCCATGATGAGGCAATTTCAGGTGCACAGGGAAACGTGAAGGATACGACGGCATCGCAGCAAGAGAAAGAGGGAAGAGACCAGGACTTCCGCAACGACCTCTTCAAGCTGAAGGCTCAGCTGCTCACACGGGCAGAGAAGGCCCTCGATTCCGGTGAGCTGGCGGGCATCCTGCAAAGCCTCCGAAAGGACCAGAGCGAGCCAGGCGAGCTGGCGGTGATCAAGAAGAAGCTTCGAGGTCTCCTGGAGGATGCCGCAGAGTCTGGGAAGCTTCAGGGAACGCTGCAGCACCTCCAACTGGGCGAGGAACCTTTGAGCACTGGCGACGTGTTGGACCTGAAGACACTGCATGCCGAACTCGCAGTGATGAAGCAGGAAAAGGTAACATTAAACCAGACGGTGAATCAGCTCACGGCTGAGATGGACGTGCCCGGCTCAGTCGCTGCCTTGCAGGCGAATGCACCATAGGTTTTTTCGCATTGACAGCTGTCAATAGCCCACTGCTGAAGTCACTGTTGTTTCTGCCCTGGATGTTCTGGCTAGAACTCTTTGCCAGCTCCTGAAGTTACTGGGTGGGGGTCTGATGGCCGGGTCCTGCTGCTGGGTTCCGACCTTTTCCATGCGTCGGCGGTAGCATGTTGTGCCGGGGATATTGAAGGTGCTCAAGAAGGAGAACGACGACCTTGCCAGAATGCTGAGCGGCCTGATGAAGGAATGAAGCCTGCAGGGCTGTCAGACTGTGTGCACTTGGTCACCTGATGCGCAAAGACCCGCAGGTGGCGGAATTTGGTGCCATGCTTCCGTTTCACAGTTGCTGAGAGGCTGAAGCTTCGGGCCAGTTTGTTTCTGCTCAACTGCGGGACAGACTCCAAAAAATTGTGACAGCACGAATAAATGCGAATAAATGTCGGCACAGGAACAAGCATGCGTGATTCTGAGGATGGCGCCGCCGCCGATGAGGCTGGTGGCGATTCAACTATTTGGGTTCACCAGACTCACGTCTTGTTGCAGGTTCGGCCCTCAAATGCCGCCCTGGGAAGCAGGGGCACCGCCCGGTGCGTTCGGACCCGGTCCATGTCCTGGTCCTGGGCCTGGAGATCCGTGGCACTGGGGACCAGGCCGGCTTCAGTTGGCCTCGACCACGCTCTCTGCTTCCACTGTCGCGCCGAAGGAGCCATGGGCCAGTGCCGCCCTTGTGCAGCTCATGATCGAGGCACAGCCTCTGTCGCATCTCAGGTATCCTCCGCCCCTTCCATGTCCTGGTCCAGAGTGGGGCCGGACCCCTATGCGGCAGTATGCACACCATGCCCAAACACTGCGTGGCCTTCGACCAGGTCATCGGGCCCTACCCGATGAGCTCTGTGCTCAGAGAAGGCAATGCATGCGTGATCCGAAATGGAACACTCGGCGCTGAGGATGATGCGGGCACGGCCCATGGGTCCACCCGGTCCACCTGACATGGGGCCAGGAGGCTGTGCTGCAGACGCAGCAAGAAGTCGACGAGCATGTGCAAGCCAGTCGAGACGCAAGCAGGTCCGCCGTGGCATGGGTTTCAGACTCAGCCTGTTCAGATTCTTAGATGGTCGAGTTTTGTCTGGAGCAATCCCAGCAGAGGCATCCTCCGCCCATGGGACCGCCGGGGCCAGGCCGGTGACACGACAGGATGACACACGCACTTCCGAAGTCGCACCATGCCGGTACTCTGTCACCAGATTCGAGCCGTGCGCATGTGTCATTTGCAATGCCCCCTTTTTGTGGCACATGCTGTGCCACCCAATGGCAAGCTTCACGGACGTTTTGCGGCGGGAAGTGTGGTAACGATGGCATCAAAGTCTGGAATTGCTTGTGGCCTTCCAGAAAACGGGTTTGTATTTCTTCTCAGCTCAGTGGTGCTGAGAAACACTGCTGCTGCTGCTGCTGTGTGGCCTTTGCGGCCAGACCATTCCCAAGGCGGTTTGCTTGCCTTTTTATGGGGGGCATTGGATGGGGCCTGGAAAGGCTTGGCCGGCAAATACGAGTACGAAGTGACTCACGTAACTCACGTGACAGCCGAAGTGTAGTGAGTGTAGTGCTGGATGTGTAGATCTTTCAAGCGGGATCCGCTGGTCTTCGCCACTAGCCGCACTAGCCACCCTGTCTCTGGGTGAGCCAGACCCGGGCACATTCAGGATTGGGCGTTTGGTCGGATGATGAGTGTTGTTCTCTCTCTCTGTCTCTTTCTTTTTATCTTTTTATTTCTCTTTCTCTGTGTCTTTGTCTTTCCACGGGCTTCAGCCGGCCTCAAAAGACGCGCAAACACCCTTGCATTCTCACTAACTCTTCGAGGCGTTTTGTGCCCTTTTTGCTGAGCTGTCTGCGTGACGGGGCAGGCTGCCCTCCTGCACATGGCTGGCCGGACGGGCGGACAGCTGAGCGCGCGAAAGCTAGGGAAAGAGGGTGTTGGAGGGACGAGTGGCTCCCTGTCCAGGCCGATGCCGATGATGGGGGGTGCAGGCCCCCGTCCTCATGCCCCAGGTGGTCCGGGTGGTCAATGGCACGGGCCTGTGAATCTTCTCCTTCATGTGCGAAACTTCCTAAGATGCTGCGCTGAGGCAAGGGCCGCCGATGTACCCTCCCGATGCAGGCTAGCTACCCGCGAGAATGGCGTACTGCGGCAGAGATGCAGCTGCGAGGACCTGATGCCTTTCGACCCTGGCCGCAGGGCGACGTGAACAGGCCATGCGGGACGGGGGGCGGAATGTGTCACCAAAGTCAGGAGCATTGTCTCCGCAGGCCGATGATGGCTGGCCCGCCGGATGGTGCAGGCTTCCCTTCCGTAGATGGGCATTCAGAGAAGTGCTTTCTCCGGTGGAAGGCTACCATTTGCCTTTGGGGCCCGACGGGATGCCAAGACCGCCCGCAGGCCCCAACTCTTGCGCCGTGCGCCGTGCATGTGCAAACTTGAAGGGTTTCAGCCGTTTCAGGCCCAGGCTGTCCTGGTCCTGGGCCTTGGGATGCGTGCAAGCCTCGGGTCAAGACGCAGCAGCCCACCTCCAGCAACGGAAAAGCTCTCCCATGCGCTATGAGAGGCCACTGCGCCCTCTTGCGCCCCCGGAAGGCAATCTCCTGACCTGAGCCTGGGAAGGTTTGAAGATGATTGAAGCGTGGGCACTGGCAATGGTGCTCGCAAGGTGTTTGGTCTCCCAGGCTGCAGGGTTCGATGCCACGGGATCCTATGCTGAACCGCGCCTTGCCAGAACAAAGTGGCCGCTTCCCTGCACGGCCACCTGCGCGGCCACCATTTCACCTGTTGAGAGCCGCCCAGCCGCCAGGGCCGGGGCCAGGGCTCTTGGAGATGAGTTCGAGGCCGGGCGGCCGGGCACGAAACACCGCCTTTCTGCGAAGCCGAAGCTCCGACGAGGTCGCCACTTGGGCCTCTTGGCCTCGGGCCGCCACTCCAAGGGCCAGGTGCTCCCCAGGCAGGGAAGGCCCTGCAAAATCAGCGATGTCGTCTCTGCCGCAGGCACAGTATCCCTGCTTGCAGGCGCATGGACCTGGTCAACCTCAGCTCCAACCACGCTTCGGACCTGATGGACAGGAGATCATCGAGGACCCAGCATCTCATCCACAGCCAGGCCGCAGCACTCTCAAGCAGAAGCTACGGAGTCAGATAGTTCCGCAGCAGGTGCTCCAGTCTGGGCGGCAATGCCGCAGCCTGGAGGGCCGGGAGGCCACAGCAGTTCATCGGCAGCGCATCTCTACCCTTAGTTTGCCATTCTGACCAGCAGGTGAACGCGTGAGGCCTGTAGCTCCTGTGCCCAGGCAGGGGCAGCTGCGCACCATGCGTGCCGGGTCCATGTCTCGCGCTGCGAGGCTCGCGCTCGAAGCCTCTGTTCCACATGCTCCCCTTCGACAACCAGCCGTTCATGCCGCGTGCCCTCCTCGGTTCTTTGAGCGCGCTCTGCACTTGGGCATGGTCTCATATGGCATATGGCCAATGAGGACGACAGCTGGCGGCCTGCAGAAGGCACTTCAACCAGCCGTAGCCGCGGTGCGAGTGGCAGAAGCCGTGGTGCGGATCCCGACTCCTCTCTGCAGCGCTTGTGCACAGCCTTAGGTTTGATCGTTCCTAAGGTGCCAGTTGCCGGGGCTCAAGAGCAGCTGCAGGAGCCAGTGGAGTCAGGCCCGGGAAAACAGATTCTTGTGAAGCCCCAGCCTTCCGAACCATTTGAAGACCTGCTGTGATAATCATCGCTCGATGCAGGAATGCCTGAGCAAGGAGGGCCAGAGTGGGCTGGGTGGCTGACTTGGAGCTTGGTGTGTGGGTGGCGAGTTTGGTGGGCAGTGGCCCTCGAAGGCTGTTTGAGAGCCCAGGTGCGACCAGTCACCGGGAAAATCGACCAGCTCGTCCCGTGAAGGAGGGACTACTGTCACAGCCGCAATAAATTTGGCGTTTTGCAACTGCTACCCTCTTCGTTGTCCGTGACAGGTCCAGATGCTGCCGGCCGCATGCTAAGGTTTGCTTGCGCATTTTGGGAAGTTTTGCAAGGCATTCTGTTTCCGCTGAGGCCAGTCAGGGCAGGCGATGGCTGAGCGAAATCGTCGCACTCTGTGATGGCTCGTCTTGCGTGCTTGAGGCTGAGGAGAAAGCCTCGCTTGCCCTAGGCCGTTGTCTGAAGTTGAGCAAAATTGACTCTGCCGGAGTGCGATGGGTGGACGGGCATCCTTGGGTGGATGGGTTTTGGAGGTGAGGAGAGGCGCAAAGTCGAGGATGCAGCTGCAGAGGCTGCCCAGGCCACACTCGCCTTCTCGCCTTGAACTTGAAAGGGAGTGCTCGTGATCTGCAGGCCCTGCGGGCCATAGCTGCAGAGGCTGAGGCCTTCAAAGGATCAAGCGGTCCCGTGATATGCGGAGAGGTGCGGAGCATGTTACTATGCTTTTGAGACTGATCAGGCTCGGGTCCAGGCAGAGCGTCTAGCAGCAACGGCTGAGGCCATCAGCAGGTTTTCGCACCGCCTGTTGGAGCACACGCCCCCGAGCCCTCACAGGTCTTGGCGCAGAAGGCATGCCACGACGAGGCAGCGGATGCGGAGTGGGGACTTGACGAACTTTGGGAACTGTGCACTCTCGCATTCCAAGGCTATGGCTCGGATCCAAGCCGAGCTCAGCGAACTGAAGGCTCAGGTCCGAGAGAGAGTGCACGCGTACACACCGTGGGCCGCCCTGCTCCCCGAATTCGCTCTTTGCGCCAGGCGGCAGCTCGTGAGACCATGGAAGCTTCGCTCACCGGAGCTGCTGGAGCCACGGCGCTTCACCCCTTCCGGCTTGGACACCGTCAACTACCCAGGCAATGGCCCGGATCGAATCAGAGCTTGCAGAGCTCAAAGCTGAACAAGCAAAGGCGAGGGTGTTTCCGTTGCCTGGCATATCTGGCATCTTTGCGTTGCGGTGTCGTGGAGGCCACAGCTCGCAGCGTGGAGACCATCCCGTTCCCGGCGCCATGCGAGCACGCCGAGCAGGCGAATTCTCCTTCAGCGGCTGAAACAGTGTCAAGCCCGGCCACGACCTGAGCTGCGCCTTCGTGTATATGCAGTCGGGTGGGGGATGTTTCCAGGAAGCCTCGGCAGACCCAGTGCCAGTGGCGCTGAAGCAAACAGTGACTGATGAGCAGGCAAGGCGGATCAAGGGGCTCCCATTCTGTCCGCTCCGCTGCTGCCTGCGCTCCCTGGTTGCCGTGACCGCACCTCTTTCGATGATCGAATGTTCCATCATGTTCCGTCATGTCACATGTTGTGCTTGCGGACGAGGCTTCCGCCACAGCAGAGACACCCAGAACGTCTTTGGAAAAGACTGTGGTCCGCAACTAATTTTCCTGCAGCTCTTATCTTGCAGGGAAAGACTGGGCAGTTCCCAGGGTCCAGGCATCTGGTGGACAGACCTCTTGCGACTAAGATCATATGCGAAGAGCCTGTCGACCACAAGGGCTCGGTGGAAAAGAGGGACGTGAGCTTGGACAAAACTACAGCCAGCGACCCAGCAAGGTAAGGCTTGTTCCGCTGCAGCCGACACAGCTACAGCTACGTGAGTGGCTACCCAGAGTGCCACAGCAAGCAGGTCTACCGAGTCAGCTCAGGGTACCGACTTTTTCTCACACCCACCGCAAGAAAGAGCCAGAAGGGAGCCAACCAGTTCGCTGCGGGGGGAATTTGGTACAGGGGTCCATGTGCCTTCTTACTGCCTTCTGAGGTCGTGAACGATGGCTGCCTTCCGGAACGTGGGCCGATGGCCCACAGCTTACCTGTACCGGCTGGAGCGAAGTCTCTTTCCGCTTTGGCTCGCGGTTTGCAGTGTCCATGTTCCAGCCAGAGGCCAGCCTGGAGAAAACCATAGCCATAGGCTCAGGCTCACACCATCTCAGCCTCAGGACTTGCTGAGAGTGCCTCCCAAACTCAGCACCCCAGGCTGTTGACATGCCATCTCCCAGCAAAGGGGCCGAGTCCACAAAGGAAAAGGAGTCGCCCGAGCCATTGCTTGCCCGTGGCTCTGACCGACTGGTCCTGAACCCTGGAGAGATCAGAGAGCTTGAGCTTCCTGAGCTTCAGTTCGGGTCGGATGTGCTGCAAGTCGTCGAGAAAGCTCGAGCAGCGGCGCAGAGCCCAGCAGCAACACCTGACAACCGGCTGCTTGTGCAGTGCAAGTTGAGCCCGGGCACACATCTTGTTTGCAGCACAAGGTGGCGGAGCTGCAGCGGCGTGCGGGTATCAATCAGGACCAGGAGGTCGGAGTGTGGTAGGGTCCGCAGATGCTCTATCGTGCCATACCAGTGCATTGGGAGCAAGGCGTCGAAGAAAAGGCAGAAGAAGCAAGCGCTTTACACCCGGCTGATTGGGCTGGAAGCTCCAAATGCTAGCTCGCCACTCTTAAGGCCTGCCGCATTGATGCATGCACCATTTTGCATGGACCACAGCCGCCAAGTAGAGGGTTTCTCTGTCTGACATGAGCCGGAAAACATGGCCCAATGGCATCTGAGGCCATGATACTGTCGGACTGAACATTCTTCTATCTCAGGACTAAGTGGTGCTCGTAGGTCGATTTGAAGCAGAAGTTCTGTCCAGAACTGTAAACAGATGTCTTGAGCCAGGACGGGTTTACTGCGACCCGCAGCTGCGGCTGCCGGGAGTGCGCCCATAGCCGGCTTGCAGAGTCACAGACCTCCCATGTGAGCTTAACGAGGTCAGTGGCCGTATGCAAAGGGCCCCTGTCGCAGCACGGTGCAGGGTACTTCGAGGTGGAGGCTCACGTGCGAGTAAGCTAGTAAACTGTCTGGCAAACCTAGCTGGGAGATATGGTCCTGCGTGTCGTTCGCCAAGAGGTTTGTCAGACAGTCGATGGCTGGATGGGTGGGCACGACCCTGATAAGCAATTTTCCGACTGCTGCGGCTATAGGATGATTAAGATGGCTGGATATGGCTGGGATCATCCAAGGCTGGGAATCGGTGTAACGCATTCCAGTCCGAGCAGGGCACCTAAAATTTCGCGGAACACTACCTTGGTCCCCGGACTGAGCCAAAAATGAGGCGACCTGAAAGAGCAGCCAGGGCCCGAGCTGAGCGCATTTTTTGGTAGAGCTGCCGCCGGCATGGGCTCGGCCTGAGCTCAGAAGAGGCGCTTGCCAGACAAAGCGTGGCGGGTACCGCGCTCATTCGTTCTTGGCTATGCAGGTGGGCTCCGGGCTCCCGTCTGTTTCGCTTGCGCATTTATATTCCTTAGATCTTGGCGGCAGGGAACAAGTACCTCAATGGAAAGGAGTTCACTTTGGACTGGCAGTCGGACCAGCTGAGAGGCAAACTTGCTCTGGTGGCCAAGCAGCAAGTGCCCGTCCTTCCATTGAATTCGCAGTCGGGCAGCGAGTCGGGCTCCTTATCGACGGTGGGGACCTCAGAAATTGAAAGTCTGCGGATGATGAATGCAGAGCTTGACAGGTGGGAGCCTCTCTGTCTTTGTGGATGGACACGAAGTGCATCCGCTCAGCGCACTGCTGCAGTGCGGCTCGGAACTCCCTTCTCCCCAAGTTTCCTCTGTCTTCCGAGGTGGCTTCCGTGCCGGAGGTGGAGATGCTTTCCGCCGGCCTTCGCTGGGCCCTCAGCGGCTGAAGTTCCTCCTGAAGAGAAGAGAGCTTGTTTGTTTGTCCGTTCTGCTCAGGTCAAGACGAGCCGCTCTATGGCATTGTCGACATTTACAACGTGGGGCTCCTGCTTTCGACTCGCCACGACGACGGACGGATGTTATTGTCATTGCCACGCAGGCTGCCTTGTCCGTGAGGTTGCTGCCAGGCTCGTTCTGTTTGGGGTTGGTGGAGACCACGTCTATGTAGTCATGTGTCATGTGGGAAATGTAAGGGCTTTCAGGAGAGAGGGTCAAGTCTTTCATTCATAAACTTAGGAAGTGCAGAGATCCAGGCTGTGCTCTCGGAGTTCCATGCTCGAAAGGGCTTTGTTTGACCACGCCAGGAGCGGCCGTGCCGCAGAAATGAAGCTAGCTTTTGACTGTGACTAGCACCGCCTACAAGCTTCCTGAAGCCTTGCAGAGCAAAGGCGGCAAGGCCCTTGCAAGGTGATTGTGGGAACGGCGATGTTCCACGGCTTGCCAGACGTCACCTCAAGGTCAGTTCGTACAGTTGAAGCTGGAGGGCAAATGTTCAAGCATATGTCAGCATCGAGCAAGTCCAAGACTGTGCAGGCATGCTGCTCGTTGATGTTTTTGTTTTCGTTATGATGAACGCCACGAAGTGGAGGTTCATGGCTTGTTCCTGGGTCAGACGAATCGTTCATGAAAGAAGTCTTATACTTATATCTTATAGGGTTACATTACGGACGACCCGGGCGACAAGAGGTTGCACGCTGTCACCTTCGGGAAGGCGTACGAAGCAACAGGTCAAGGCTTTTGTGCTTAGGTGAGGCTGTACGTGCCTTCCCTCGTACAGGCCTTGCATCTGCCAGGCTTAAGCAAAGAGCTTCTCTTCGCACTACGGTCGAAAGAATGCACGCACTTCCTTTCGACCTGTGTCAGTACCTGCTTACCAAAAACATCTCGGATGTTGGGTTTTCGTTTAGGTTCTTACCGCGAGGAGCGTTCGCGGGGGTTCGCGTGGGCGTCGCGTGGTATTTGCGGAGTAATGGCGGTGTATGGGCGGGGAATGCGTGGTATTTGCGGAGTCGAGTGGCCGGGCCAGTGGCCGGCCTATACGGGGGACGAGCGTTCGCGGAGGGTTCGCATGGGTATTTGCGGGGGGTATATGGACGAGTGTTCGCGGAGGCGTCGCGCGGGGTTCGCGTGGGCGTTGTGTGGTATTTGTGGTATAATGGGCGGTGTATGGGCAGGGAATGCGTGGTATTTGCGGGGTGGCCGGCCTACGGGGGACGAGCGTTCGCGGAGGGTTCGCGTGGGCATCGTATTTGCGGGGTACGGGCGGCCTATGGGCGGGGAATGCGTGGGCCGGCCTACGGGGGACGAGCGTACCGACCTCTGTGCGTGAATGATGCGGAAAGTGTCAGCAAGTCTTGTGCGCGGCATCCTACATAAAAGCTGCAGAGTCCTTCGTCATCACTGCCATCCCAACTAAATTGTCTGTTCTCGTCAGAAGTGACAAAAATGATCATCAACCATACCTTCTAGTATCATCATCGCCGTCGTAGTGATTTTTGCAGAGACTATCTGCGCAGAAGTGTCCTTTTCTTCGCCGCCTTTAACTGAGCTTATAACTCGCGCTCCTTTCGGTCTTGATGGCGCTCCGGGTTGTTTTGGGCTCCAGGCTTGACCTTGTTTCTCAGCTTGGGTCTCCGGTATGCCTGATGGCCTGATGGCAGCTTGGTCCAAGCCAGTGCTATACAAATCTTGGAAGGCTCATGGCACAAGTCATGCCCGGCGATGCGAGATGCACCATATACTCAGCCCATCTTAACCCCCAGAGCCAAGATACTCAGCTACATGGGTTGAATGCTCCCCTGTGTACCCGTTTTCTCCCATCGACGTGTCTGCAGAGACCTGATGGAACAGCAGGATCAGGCGAATTGAAAGGTTGTTGTGGGGTCTTTTGCCTTCTGCTCTGGGGTCCGGTGCCTGCTGCTTTCCCTTACTCGATGCTTCATCAATCTCAGAACTTGGTAGGTCCGTTTCAAGTTGCTCTGATGGATGGCGGCCATTCCGCACCTGAAAACGCAGTTCGGTCGCTTGGCAGGATGTAGTCAATGACGTCTGCAGGCTAAGCGCATGGAAGAGCCTTGTACGTAGGTACTTCGCCGTCATCGGTGCGCACGATGAGGGAGCATTGCCGGAAGTGGCGGGCTTTCACTGTCGCGGAGCAGTTCTCCAGGACACTGCTGCTAGCCGCTAGCTGTTCAGCCAAGGCGGGCGATTGCCTCCCTGTCCAAGTCCTTCAGCGATACCCGCAGAAGGACCACAAGGATGTCAGGCCGAGAAGGGCTGTGCTCTGCAACGTGCAACAACTTTGTCGTTGCCAGCTTTTCAACAGTTTTCAGCCAGTGACAGGTTTCCGCCTGCCCTTGCTTCCTTCTGCTTCCCACGAGGAGGCCTGTCTTTCCGGAATTCTGGTGACCATGTGCGGAAGTTTCCAAGACAAGGTGCCCAAGTTGCAGCGCCGCAGAAGGAGGCGCTGAAAGTGAACGCCTCGGGCTGCTGGGCGGCGGGCGGATGGGAACTCCTGAGGTGGAGGAGACGCTTCACGGCTTCGTTCTCACGAACGAAGCAGGCGACCGCTGCTTTGGGGCGGCGCTGCGCCGAGATCCGAAAAGCGCGGAAGTGCGGGGCGCGACCTGGTGTGTCCCAGGCTCTCCACATCTGGTGCTTTGATTCTTCTCGCACGCACTTGGTGCAGAGGGACGGGGTCCTGGCCAATTTCTCTTGCTTGCGTTGGAAGCCCACCCGAAGCCGCCAAAAAACTACAGGCGCTGGCCGTGCTCAGTACCCAGCCGCTCTGGGGAGCACTGCGCTCGAAAAGAAGCAGGAATTCGTCGGTTCAGCTTGTAGTTTCTAGAGTGTCTACTTCTCAGGCCTTCCGTGCATTCCTTTACAGTTTGCGGTACTCCGGAAATTCTCCAGAGAGGCCCGTCCTCGGGACTCCCGAAACCCCAAAAAGAGTAAGAAACGTCTGCAGGTTCGTGGTCAGCTTCGTCTCTGAGACACCGTTGCCTCCACCGGGGTTCCAGGTGATTGTGAGAAGCTTGGACAAGAGTCACGAGAAGCCTGTGTGGCCTCGTTTGAGGCTTTGCATGTCAGGTTCCCTGGCCAGAGATACCAGCGTTCGCACTGCAAAGACCAGCGCCGCAGCAGCCCGATCTGCTATGCAGCCACGCGACATCTTTCACGCGTCCTCATGGATCTGTTCATACCTCCCAGGAACCAGCTGCCTCTGCTTGACCTACCCGTCAGGCGAAATGTAGGGTCACGAGGCGATACTTGCGACGTTGGTCCTGCTAGGTTGATTTTCCAGCAGCTCAAGCCCGAAAGTGTCGTCACGATTGTCGAGGCCCGCCTGAAATCAGCGGCTTGCAGCGAAGAATACACCACTTAATTGTGCGTCGTATGCAGGCCTTGCTCCTCGAGCATCGAATCGTTCTTCATTCCGTCTGTGACGCGCTCTGTTTGCTGCCAGCACCGTCCTTCCAAGCTTAATGAAGCTTGGGCATGTGTCGCAGCTCCTCCGGGAAAGCAGCCAACTTGGGCTCTGCATTGAGGGAAGGTTGGGCGCTACAGCATGCAGGAGTGCAGTCGAACAGCAGAGTCGGTAAAGCCAGCATTGCATGATGTGCAGTCTGCAAGCGCACAACAAGAGAAGGCAAGAGTCAGGCTTTCCATGATTCCGCAGCATCTCATGCTTGCAGCCGTGCCATGGCAAAAGGCAAGCGGCGCTCCTCAAACTCTCGATCTCGCCGATCTCGCCGTTCCCACAGCTGCTCGCGGAGCTCTTCGACATATGGATGGCGCCATCGGTCGAAGCCCCTGAGGAAGAGCTCGAAGCATGCAAAACGTTCGCGCAGCCCGCACAGCCGTTCCAGGAGCCGAAGAAGCCGTGGTAAACGTCGTCCAGTGACGCCGCCAAGAAGGCTCCCGCCGAGGAAGGAGACCGAGGAAGTTTCAGAATCCTCCTGCGACTCTGGGGCATCTCGCCAGTTTGACCAGCAGCAGCCCAGGATGGGCGTTCTGTATTGGGGAGGTGGCCTGGAGGGACAGGGCTGGGACTTGTCCGGCCGTTTGCCTGGTGGGTTTCCACGCGTTGATCGCTATTCCGATGCCCTCGTGGACAGCTGGAAGGGTCGCATGGAGAATGCGCAGGTGACTCTGAGAATGTGTGCTTCGGAGGGGCCAGGTTTCAAGAGATACATGAAACATTTCTTGATGCTAAGCTCCCAGGCCTGTGTGGAGTTTCGTCTGAGGCAGTACCACCGCTACAACACGCTTTGTCGCAGGAAGGTCCTTACGGAGCGCCAGGTCATCGGAGGTATCCTGGAAACCTGGCACAAAGGGACGACCCCGAATTCGGGCATGCGGATCAGCAACGGAGGGCCCAGTGAGCCGGGTTTCCTCGCCTTCCTGAACCGGCGTGCGCGACGCTACCGAGCGCAGGCGCGGAGATTAGGAGGTCATTTTGCTGCCGTCATCTTGGAAGGTGGTCACCCAGAGCTTAAGTTTGTTGCTGCTGCCAAGACGCTTTCTGCGGAGCGGCCTGCGAATCTGAAACGGGTGCTGTTGATTCTCGGAGGGCCCGATGGGATATCAGACACCATCCGGCAACAGTTGCGGACGACACTGGAGGAGCATACGGACTTCCCACTCTTGGGAATCGCACTGCCTGGTGGGATCCTACACTCTTATTATGCGCTGGCCACGGTCTTCGTGTTCCATGACCAAGGCCTGTTGATTCCGTATTTGGAGTTTCAAGTTGGCAAGCCTCGTCAAGTTGTGAAATCCAAGGCTCGTCCAGCCGCAAGACCGGAGACTCCGGAATCTCCGGCAGAGGCTCCGGCTGAGGCTCCAAGCCAAGAGACTACAGAGGCACCACCAAAGCCAAGGGACGAGGCGGAAGACAGGGCCAAGACGGAGCGTCCTGGAGTTGCTCCGAAGGGGCCGTTGCCAGCCGGCCCAGTGAATGCGCTTTGGGCCTTTGCCCCGAAGCCTCCGCCCTGCCCGCCACCCGCCCATCTCTTGGCACAGCGGCCGCAATCAGCGGGGGCAGCCGGGGCCGGACCCCAGAGGCCAGAGAGTCCCGTGAACGGGGGCTTGTTGCCGAAGGTCCCAGGCTTGGTTCCAGCCGAAGGTCCCAGGCTTCATGCTAGCCTTTCAGCCGTCCTGTTCCCTGGCCTTCCTGTCCCACCACCGACCCGTGTCCTCGCTTCCGGTCCTGTGCTTCAGACAACCTCGTTGGCTGCAGAAAAAGTGCGCATCCTTCGGGGGCGAGGGACAGGCTGGGCTCCCACAAGTTAGAGAGTTACCGCGGGTTGTTTTCATAGTAGTACTATTACCTCTGCTGCTGCCGCTTCCGCCGCCACTACCACCATCACCACCATCACCACCATCACCATCACCACC
>BGNK01000447.1:139080-157975 GCA_003297005.1 Symbiodinium sp. clade A Y106
CCTCACCACCCTCACCACCCTCACCACCATCACCACCCTCACCACCCTCACCACCAGCACCACCAGCACCACCAGCACCACCAGCACTAGCAGCTAGCGGCACCACCACCGGCACCACCGGCACCACCACCACCACCACCACCAGCAGCAGCAGCAGCAGCACCGCCACTGCTACTGGTCCGACGACGACGACGTCGACTAATTATGACTATGACTGCGACCACGGCTCCTACTATAGCAGTGACCCCAGGAGGACAGAAACGTTGGTGATGAGCACTTTCAGTCCCGCGACGATCTCTCTTACTCGTTTGTCTTCATGAGTTTGGAACCTAGCCACCAGATCAATGATCAAAGAGGTAGTTCCCCAGAACCACCTATCCATGGAATGGTCACTCAGTAGTCGCATAGTTTGCCCCACCCCCCTCTCCAACGCAAATTCTCACCAAACCGAGGCATGTCAGCGCTTTGCGCTTTTGGCGAGATCTTAGCTGCATGCTGAGGGAAGCTGTTGTGTTGCCCTGCTGCAAAACCCACTCAAAGATGTGGTTGAGGTTGGCCTGATTTGGCCGTTGAGGCCATGCTCGCTCAGATGAGGTAACCAAATTCATCCACTCTTTCTCTTCTCGAGGCCAGCCGCCGTCTATGTGCCATTGCTCCCTGATGCGCGAGGGGCCAAAGCTGAACATAGCTGCATCGAGCTACATGTTTTGAGGGCAACTTGTCGCCGAGGCTTGTCGATTTTTGTGGAGCACCGCTTCCCTTCGCCGCTTGCTTAAATAAAGATGCTGACGCTGACAACATCTAACAGCGCTTCGGGAAGGTGCCACTGGCATCTTTCAATTTGGTTATGTGCCAGGTGCTTGGCATCTCGTCAGAGATGGTCCAGCGCACCCGCCTCAGCAAGCTGATCGGAATCCGCTGTGATCGGAGCCGATGTTATGTTTTCCCGGGAATCCTAATTATCTGAGGAATTTTGTTTTGTTTTTCTTTGTTTTTTGTGCTTTTTGCTTTCCTCTGCTTTTCTGCTTTCCTCTGCTTTTGTGCTTCTCTGCTTCTCTGCTTTTCCGCTTCTCTTGCTTCTCTGCTTCTCTGCTGCTGCTTCTCTAATTGTCTGCTTTGCTTTTCTGTTTTTTTTTTAAAGTTTTTGCTTGGAGCTCTTCCCTGCTTTACTAGTTTTTTGTTATTTTGGTTTTTGTGCTCTTGCTTTCCTCTGCTTTTGCTTTCCTCTGCTTTTGCTTTCCTGTGCTTTGCTGCTTTTATGTTTTTCCGCTCTCTTGCTTCTCTGCTTCTCTGATTGTCTGCTTCGCTTTTCTCTTTTTTAAGTTTTTGCTTGCAGCTCTTCCCTGCTTTAGTATTTTTTTTGCTTCCCTCTGCTTTTCTGCTTCTCTGCTTTTCCGCTTGTCTTGCTTCTCTGCTTTTCTGCTTTTCTGCTTCTATGATTGTCTGCTTCGCTTTTGTCTTCAAGTTTTCGCTTGCTGCTCTTCCCTGCTTTGATTGCTTGTTGTTTTATTCTTGTTGGTTGCTTTCCTCTGCCTTTGCTGTCCTTTTGCTTTTCAGCTTTTGTGCTTCTCTGCTTCTCCGCTGCTCTGCTTTAACGCTTTGCTTTCGTATTCGTACTAGTACTATTGCTGTTACTATTATTAAAAGAATAAAAGTATCTTCTCCAAGACGGAAATCCCTTGCGAAATCGCCTTCGCTCGTTGCTTAAGCCGTGAAGAAATGAATAAACACGTCTTCTCCAACACACAAGAAGGAGAAAGCCACACGAAAACGCTTCAGGGGGTTAAAAGCGAGAAAATGAAATAATCATGAATGAAGCGTCTTCACCGACAGGCAAGAAGGCGAAAGCCAGACGTATTCGCTGGGGAGTAAATAAAACAAGAAAACAAAGGACAGTGAAAGAGAGTCTCCGTTGTAAAACGAATAAATGAGTAAAAGCGTCTTCTCCAGCGCACAAGATGGAGAAGCCACGCGAAATCGCTTTAGGGGGTAAAAGCGAAGAAAACAAAGTCATGTTTGGAAGGTTGGCAAAGGGGGGGGGGGGGGGCTGCGCCCCCAACNCTGCGCCCCCAACCCCCCCGGCTTTTTCTAAACTGCAGACTTTGCTGCTTTCTCCCTTCCCCTTGCCCCCCCTGCTTTTCTGAACTGCAGACCCTGCTGCTTTCTTTAAGCCCTACTACAATTAGGGTAGTAGCAAATGCAACAACAACAACGACAAAAACAGTGACACGACAACAAAAGCAGCAGCAACAACAACAACGATGTCCACAATAGTAACAAGAACAAAAAAGAATAATAATAATGATAAGCAGAATAACAACAGCAACAACAACAACAGCAACAACAGCAACAACAACAACAACAACGGCTTTAGAATAACGAGAACAGCAACAACAGCCACAACGATAACAATAGCAGCAACAACAGCAACGGTAACAATAGATAATAGTAGTAATAACAAAAATAAATAAATAGTACAATAACGATACAAGAATACATAACCATGAAAAATAATAAGGCTAACAACAACCACAAGGAGAAGAATAATAAGAATGAAAGAAGAAGAACAACAACAGCAACAACAACAACAACAACCACAAGCACAACCAAGGTAACGTCGGTTTTCTCAGGACAACAACAACAACAACCAAGGTAACGTAGGTTTTCGTCAGGAAAACGTGGGAAATGGCACGAAGTCCGTCCAAAATGTAAGGAAAACTGTCGTTTTTCTAGGAAAACCAAGGTAACGTACGTTTTCCTTGAGGTAAGGTACGTTTTCCTGAGGAAAATCTAGGGGGAATGGCACCAAATCCGTCAAAAATGTGAGGGAATTAGTGTTTCCCAAGGAAAAATCCACCCCCTCCCTCCCTCCGTCCCTCCCTCTCTCCCGCCCGTCCCCTCAGACCAAGCAAACGCACAAATACAATAAAAATTTCCCAAGAAAAACAAAAAATATTCAGATAATTTTGCACCCTTTTTCCCGTGTTTCGCACAGCAATAAAGGAGGATTGGCCGATAGGTGGAAACACACAGTGGTATTTGGGGTTCATCTCTCGCCTTCGACTCGTACGGATTCCAAAAGTGTCGGTTGATCCAGGATGGCCTGTTTAGCCCAACTCGGACACGAAGAGGTTCGGACACAATAGCCCCCGAGCTCATTCGGGAAGGGGTTCACTCACGAGCATAGCATGTTGGCGCCCGGGGGGTCCCGAAATCGCTTACCGGAAACACTCGACATCCAAAACTTCGCGTTGTGGCGAGGGTGACAGCTCAGGTGCAGAGGCTATCTGCGAGCCGCAGACAATGTTCGTTGACATTGATAGTGGCGAGATACGAGTCGTCCAGGTCGCCAACTTTTCCGTTGAGACGTTACCTTCCGCAGCATTGCAGGGGTCAGAAGTTCGTGATGGCAGGAGAACAGTATGAGCGCTATGCTCGGATTCTGCTCGACCCGGCCCGCCGACACCTCAGACTCTGCCTGACTCAGCACGTCCTCGTCTTTTCAGATTCGCAGATAAGCCAGGCAGCATGCATCGAAACAAGCGGGAAACGAAGACATCAGAGATATGCATTTGCCATGGTACAATGCCTCGTTAAAACATCTTACTGCCAATACTGCTGTTACACATTATGCAAGAAATGGCAGTGCCGACATAACTGCTGGTAGCGAAGGCTTCATGAAAGAGCATGGTTTATACAGTCTATACATGCACTCTGAATATTATGCATCAGTGTACCACTGGAGTAGACAGCATAATTATATCACCCAACGCGTAACCTAGGACACGCTTAGTAACCAGCTAAGCAGGGTGGCAGGTAGGTAGATAGATAGGTAGATAGATAGAAGTCCAGTCTACATTGCATGTGTAGATCCATGCGTGCCCAAACTTCACAGAGCCCTTTCGCAATAGTTGCTAGTACATGTCTACCATGACTATGACAAATCCCCAGTCTACTGATTAAGGCTCCTTATATTGCGCCCGAGTTCTAGGGACCCTTGAACGGAATCCTGAAGACACCCCGGTTCTAGTGGTTAATTGCCGATATAGTCGAACATATTAAGTTACACGATAACCTACTACTTATATTTTAGTATATAGTATACCATAATGTACTAGAATGTACTGTAGTTTGCCATAAGATGCTGTGAGAAAGTCTGAGATTCCCCAAAAAGCACAGGGGGAGCACCGCCTCGTGGGACCGAAGCCTCGGCCCGCGGCGCCCGATCGACCGCACAAGAAGCTGCCCGGGGCGCCCAGGGAACCCAGGGAAGAGAGGAGGGGTGGAGGTGAGGGTTTAGGGTTTAGGCACAAAGGCCTCAGTACGGGTTTAAACAAGGGTTTAGAGGGAAGGGAAGGAAGTCGGGGCAGTTTCTTCGTCTTGGTGTTTGGGGTCTGAAGAAGGATCGGGAAGTCGGTTTGCAGTTTCCGGCTGACCTGCAGAGTCCGGATACATTTTTCTTTGCGTGGGGGCAGGCTCTCAGATTCAGGCCTAACGGCGGCGCTATGGTGTCATGTGGTCGGTCTTCGGGATGTAGTATATCATGATTCGGAGGGGATGATCAGACCCTCGAAGCGATCCCTCGGACCTCTCTTCGCCTGACTCTGTCGCGAGCCGAGGCTGCGGCGCCTGGACCTGGCTTTGCGTGGGATCGACTTCGAGGCATTCTTCGTAGCATTGCTGTTCGTATGCATCGGTGCAGACGAAGAGGGTGTGCTGGTTGAGCCCGTGATCCTCGCAGCATCTTTCACTCAGGATCGTGTAGTCTGAACGCTATCACATCCTGGCTGGCATGCGGGCAAGAGCTCGTCCGACGTCCGAAACACGAAAGAAGCTCCAACCGTTTGTTGCGGATTCATGTCGGTTGGTAGTTGAAAGGATCACTGTGATGACTGACCTCGCAGCGGCCGCAGCCGGTAACGTGCCGTGAAGGATGCTGACTACAGTTTTAGGCTTCCAAAAAGCCGTTAATGCCCTACTCGCCCTAAATGCATACGCCTCAAGCCATGCTGGCGCAGCTGCCCCTGTAGTCTGCAGCAGTTGTCTTGGCTGTTGGCTCGACGAATGGTGCACAAGGCTTGGTCCAGGGTGGCCAGATGCCAAGAGCATATCCATGCTGCAATGGGAGGTTCAAGCGGTTATCTTCGACTTGGACGGCACGCTCATCGACTACGAAGGCTCGAGCAAAGCAGAAGGGGATCTGTAAAGGCACCGTTTTGACAGGTGCCTCGCACGAGGCACTGGAAGCGCCTTTGCTGCGCCGTGACAAAGCCCTCTCCTGGGACCGGCGGACCGTGTGTGCATGGTCATGCAGGTACGTAGAATCGTGTAGAAATTTTGGCGTCGGATGTGGACTGCGAGAGCAGGATTTGCACGGGAAGATCGTTGGAACGAAAACAGAGGATTGGTCACGAAAGATTCTGCAGGCACCCGCAAAGCACAAGCCGAAGCCGAAGCTCAAACAGCGCATCTCCATCTCGGCTCTGAGGATGTCTCCATGGATCCGGGGGCTTTGTCTCCGGAGGTTTACGTGCAGGAGACGCCTTTCGACTTTAGGCGCTTTAGTCTCCTCGTCCTTTCTGACTCGTGGAATCAAGAGGAGTACTTGGAAGAGATCAAGGCGGGGCCCCGCTTTGGAACTCAGCACTGAGCATGTTGTAGGTCCCCCAGTTGCAGAGTCGCCGGCAGGCCTTGTATTCGAAGATCCCGGCCTGGCCGGGGACGCTGCCCCTGCTCCGAGCGCTGAAGAAAGCAGGCTTCCCCATGGCAATAGCAACTTCGAGCCCAAGGCCCGAGCCCGAGGCCCAAAACAACATCTGTTGCCATCTCGTAGAAAACCTCTGCAAGGATATCCTTCGACGAGAAGATGAAGTACCATCAGGCTGCTTTGGGGGCCTGGCCTTTGGTTTAAGTTGAGAGATCCAAGACGCCCAACCTCTTCATACCGGACCGGGGGGCATGTATCTCGGCGTTCAAATCAATAAACCGAGGAGTGGCGCTCCTAGCATGGCAAGTGGAAATCCGTTGTTGAAGAAGTAGACAAAGTAGTACCGGTGGACCGCATATATTGACAAGCCTATCAACAGAAAGAGATTCGGTGTCGCCAACGTTGCCTTTGTTACTGCAGGAAATCCTTGATCTCATGGATGCCGTCGTCACTGGTGATGAAGTTGCCAGGGGCAAGCCGGCGTGGCCTGGCTTTCTGAACGGTCTTGCACTGAAACCCTTAGCGCGATGCGGCGAGTGGCTGCCCGCTGCAGGCCCGACATCTTCGAAGAAGCTGCGCGAAGACTTGGTAAGGACAGCCGAAAGTGTGTCGTGCCTGGCCCTAAGCGAAGGCCGTGTTTTGTTTCGCATGTCAGCTTCTCCTAGACCAGACATGTCCAAGAGGACCATGCCCATGCCAGGTTTGAGGATTCGCCTTTGGGTATTGCTGGTGGGCAGGCGCAGCTTGCTTTGTTGTCAGTGGGGACGGTCTCAAAAATCCGCCCCACCGACATCCACACAGGCTCAGCAAATCTTAGATGGCCGTGCTTTGCAGGCGGCGGGATGCCTCACTGCAGCACTGCCTGACCCGAGGCAGGGACGGCAACAAATTGGCACCTGCTGCACTGGTTGCAGCGTCGCTGGCGTGTTCGGTCTCATAGTAGTATATACAAAATTCGAGGCTTCTGTGTGCGGCTTATGTGGGGAGCTTCGTGTTATCATGCAAGCAAGTCAAAAGTCGCCCCGGGGGCAGAGCCCGAATTTTTCCAGTTTGTATGTGCTTCGTATGCCATTTTGCATGACACTCCTGATGCTGCTTCTTCTCGCTTCTTTGCCACGGTTGCAGCTTCACTGCGGGAACGGCACTCTGCGGTTCCGGGTATCTGACTTGAGCAGACTGTGCGAACCATGTGCTGTTCGCATTCACAGAGTATGAACCACATTTCCAACGTGAATGTAGTGCTACAAGATGACAATGCATAGTGTTGAGCCGCCCTTTCGACATGAACATGGTGGTGCGTGACTTGATGTGTCATTTATTTTGTGTTTGGCGCCCCCCTGAAATGACCTTGGTGGGGAATGTTGACGTTGTTGGCACGCCTGGAATGTAGCTGTGTGCCGGGAAACTCCACCTAGACCCGAAGCAAGAACTTTACGCTCCTGCTGCGACGCAACCGGTGGTATGCACATGGAAGTGTTCAGTTCAGCCAAACATACTTGAGCTTGTGTTTGGGTTCCTGCAGGTTTCCAGAGAATGCCGCAAGGCTGGAAGAACTGCGGCCAACTTGGATGTTAGCAGGTGGCATCGGCCGCTCGGCTTGGTTTTCGGTTCCTCAGACGTATCAGCTGTGACACGGGCCTAAGTCCCTGGCTGTCCAGGCGACTTCAAGCCAGATGAGCTTCGATTGGATTGTGAGGATTGATTTGCTGTTCGGCAGCCAAAGCTACGCTGCACCCGGCGAGTGAACATGCGCCGGATCTCGCAAAACGCGGCCGTGTCGCACACTTGGATCAAAGAATCAAAGTTGCTGGCCCTGGGTGAAGGCTGCGGAGCAGAAGAATCGCTTTCCGCTGCCGCTCTCGAGGCCTCCCGATTGGTGCTTCCTCCTAGGCCCTTTGTTTCTCCCGCTACCACAGCCGTGCCTAGGCCGGTGCCATCGTCTTCAGCCTGCTGCCTCAGTGCCGCGAGGGGGGGAGGGTGGAGGGCTCCTGATGTGCAGCCCTTCAGGCACTGATCCGACAGCGATCTTCGTCTTTCGGTGTGCTGGTGCGTTCCGCAAGTCTTTGATGTTTGCCATCTTCGTGCCAAGCCTTGGGCGTGCAGGCACCCGCCTCATCACCATCACAGGGAAGACCCCGCATGTCGCCGCACAGCTGCACTTTGATGAGCACTGCGTGGTTTTCAGCGGCTAACGGCTGCTGCACTACCAGTGGTGAGTCGAGGTCCGGAGTCTCTGACCTAAGTGACGGCGTGGTGTGCTCAGTCTTCCCGAGCAGTCGGCGTTCTGCTTGGTGAGTACGAAGATGTGGCGGCTCCAGCGTGGGCCATGAGCCAGCATAGCCCACGGACACAGTCATTCTGAACATCGAGGGGCGAATCTAGGGCCTCTTGAGACTCCAGAACCGTAACGCCGTAGTGGGCATCTCTGTGTCAGAAAGCTTTGCGTGGTCTTGTGCTGATGGCCATGGCCAAAGGGAGTCGCTGGCACGACTCGAAGGGTTCTGGCAAGGGCAAGGCACGGCACCGATGAAAACGGGCGTGTGGCCTGGGGACTCCCAAAAGGCCCTCCTTGCAAGACCCCTGCAGGGAAGGCCGCCGGACAACTACAAAACGGATCTCTGCAGATTTTTCGAGCGTGGTCTTTGCGAGCCTTAACTGCGAGCGGTGAAGTGGGTAGAGCCCAGCCCAGCCGTCCTACCAGCCAGTTCTCGCCATGGTTCCCCGCACAGGAGAAGGGGAAAGCATGCCCCTTCGCGCATGGCAAAGAAGAGCTACGCCCGTCGTCTTTGCCTGACAACATCATGGCATCTCGACTTGGACATGGCTCTGCTGGTATACAGGCTGGGACAATCTGGGACAGACGTGCAATGACGTGCACCTGAAACTAAGGCGAACAAGCAGAAAGATGCCGAGGTGATGTCCTGGCTGAAGGCACCCAGCAGCTCTAGCACAGCAGCTCTGGCCTTGCTGCATGCCGTGTAGTTCGAAAGGCGGAAAGCTCCTTAGAACTTGTGCTTCAGCTGACAAGTCCTTCTGCACCCGTGGGACCATGAGCGCAACCCTAGCGCGATTAGTTGAAACGTGCATGGCTGATCTGGGGTTTGGAGAGATTTGGAGAGCGAGCCTCGTCGGCGACATCCATTAGCACAAGATGCATCGACATGTACACAGAACTCCCCATGAGGAGCGAAGAGAAGAAGAAGGAGATGCTGGTGAAGCGTTTGAGCATCAGTGGATCCCTCGCCCGCAGAGATTTGGGCAGTCGAGCCTGCCTTGAAGCAGTGTCGTAGTTTCTTCTGCTCCTGCTCAGGAAAGCATGGTGCAAAGTCCACGCTCTTCAGGCGAGTCTGGGGCGGCTGCGGTCTGATTGCGGCTTTCCGACTCTCTCTGCAGCTTTTGCCCAGGACCTGTCAAAAGCTGCACGTTTGAAAAGTGCCTTGGACGACCCATAGGAGTCTTGCGCATTCTGCAGCTGGCGTCGTGGGGCCCAGGCATCCACGACTTCCGTGCGGCGGTGGAGTCAGGTCGAGCGCCAGAGGACGAGTCGCAGGAGGCCACCGAGGCGGCTGCATGTCCGCAGGGCCACAGGCTGAAGCGCCACTGCGCCACGGAACCTCGGCTGATGGAGAGCGGAACGGGTCCGTCTCGTCTTCTGGTGGGATGAAGGTTGCTATATGTTGCTAGATGGGATGCAGGATTCCTCGCAGAAGGACTTCAATTTGGGACTCTTGCGCTCACCCTCATCCAGCCTTTGCAGCCTTTCGAGGATGAGTACGAATGTGACGGCTGCGGTGCCGTGCCTTGGCCGAGACGTGGTCTGCTCCTGGCTTGCGCAAAGCCTAAGCGGCTTAGCGGCTCGTGCCCAGGACATTCGGCCCGGTTCGACCTTCTTCGATTGCCCGGCTCTTACCAAAAGCAAAACGACCGGATGTGTACAAGTCTGACGAAGCACTTCCAGGTCGCGAATGCGACTACAGCCTGTGTGTGGCCTGCTCTGCGCAGAGCACCACGAGGGCAAGAGCAACCGAAGCGCCTGACAAGCGCCAGCTGCGTTCGCCAGCGGAAGCTACGGTGGAAGTGGCGACAGAGGGGCAGACGGCAGCCACGACGGATGCTTGGATTCAGACTGTGCGAGACAGACCTGCGAATAATGTAGATGGGAAATTAGTTGCAGCGTTACAGCATGATATTTCTGCACCGATGGAGGTTTGGGCTTCCAGCATCGGAGCCATACAGTTCAAGCTGAAGCACGCAATTGAGGACGGTGCTTCAGTCGCACTCGGCGTCCAAGACGCATCAGCATGTAGGGGAAAGAGATGACCGGATCTAAGGCTTGAAGCTGGGCGATTTAATCGGATTGACCACGCAGCAGTCCCCTGTCAAGTGTCCCGAGTTGGTCAGTTACTGGGCTAGAAAGTTAACATGCCGAATGAAAGGGCTTCAGATGCCGCATAAAAAAAGTCCGCTGGATATCTGTGGATCCTGTTGACTTGCTGTTGGCCGAAGGGGAATGCGAAGGGCGATGCGCCGGTTTCATAGGCAGGAGAGGAGCTTCCTTGCTCTTGCTGGAAACCTGGGAAGACGACTGCCAGGCCACTTCCTGCTTCCGGAAGCTCTGCCAACTGTGGTTCAGACATGCCTTGGCGAGCAAAACCTGGCTGGAGTTTGCCGAGCACTGCAGCTAGGCCGGGCTCCTCGAAGTCTTGTTGCGTGCACTGTCGTGCTCACTACCCACTTCGGAAAATTCCGGGCTCGGAGGACCTGGGATGTGGCCAGTGGCTAGAGCAGGGTGTGAATGTCTCCTCACATGCATCTGGCATGCTGGGCCGAGGTCACGAAAACTATATAGCTCTGTAGAGCTTGCAGGAGTTGTCGTTTACCACTTCACTTAAGTAGTAACTCGTGACCCAGGTCAAAATCGTGTCTGTAGGACCTTGTCTCGTCCTGTCACAACGGTTAAAGTTAAAGTGGGGGAGGGTGAGGAGGACCGTCAAAGGCCACCGCACGGTGGTGGCATTGTACACGGTCGGGGGAGGGGAGGGCACGTTTGCGCAGTGCATACCTGTTCTCCCAATCACTAGTTTCCAGCAGCAGTTTCAAGAATTGGCAGCATGGCGGCTTTCACACAGGGTGACTGCAACCATTCCGCCTTATTACGCAAACATATGCGTAGCTGTTGCGTGTTCTGACGAGTTACAAGCCTGCACGGGAAGCCATAGCGAACCTCGTGTTGCGACTTTCGGCGCATGCCAACCAGCTGGGTGCTTCCTCTGCATGTGAAATTTACAATCAACGTTCAGCATTTGGAAAAGACGGTGGTTCTTGAGCACATCACTGACAAGATGTCGTTGACCAATGGCAAAAAGCCGGTTGGCATGTGCCTGCCCGAAGATGTCAATACACCCCGAAAATTTTCAGTTGTACATATTTATGCCAAACCTCCGCCACGCTCGAGTGATTCGCAGTGCTGTGCTGCGATAGATTCGCGCGAGTCGCCCCACCCTTTCCCTGCTACGCTTCCTTCCCCTAGCTTTCGTGGCCCCTTCTTCAAGCGGAAGCCTCGTCTGTACTGGACTTGCGAAGCCGTTCGAGAGCAGAACCGGAACTCTGAACTCCAAAAGAAGCTGCCTGATAGAAGCGCCGCGTGCACGCACAGAGACAGAGCACAGAGAACACGTCCCAGTGCACGGAATAACAACAAGCATACAGTAGTTATGACATGCCGCCAGAAGCGCTTTTGCAAATCGAGACTGACGGCGAGCTAGCGTCTCGAGCGGCGGTTGCCTCATCATTCTTCCTGGCCCTGTTCCGTGCATCTCGCAGTGGCTTGGCGTGCAAAGCCGCTGCATGTGAATGTGGTGTTGACCGCGGCAGTTTGAACTCAGCTCCCGGCTGCATTGTTTTGTGCAACGCGCTTTCAGGATGTCGCGACAATGCCTGCTTGCTGGTCGCAATTGAACCTGGCACTGAAACGGTTACGTAGGCAGTTGGATTGAGAGTGCACATCCACTGCCTTGGGACCATGGCTCATCCAGGCGCAGAGCTGTTGTCGAAGTCAGCAACTGACTCCTGAGCATACAAGCTGCATAAGGAGGCGATGCTCGACTTTGTCCCTCAGCCGCATGGAAGGCTGTCGCTTAGATGGTCATCGCCCATGGCACTTATGTTGTGTGCTGAGGTTTGCCTGATTGGGACAAGCCATTTCGTCGCCATGGGCGTGATGAGCGCCGATGCTCCCCTGCAAGACTCTCAAAGCAACGACACCGACGGCGAGGAGGTCATCTGGGCTTCAGGCCAAAGATCGCACTCGTTGCAAATCCCCGGAAGTTTCGAGAGGTAAGTGTGCAATAGTGCTGACTCGTAGGGCAGCTGCCCGAAACCGCCATTGAGCCGCAGCTGGCCGAGGTCTCTGGCCTCAAGATGGTTAAAGAGTCAAAGAACCCACGGCCAGTGGATGCTACACTGCTACACGTGCTGTCCCTGTCAGGAACCTGAGGAATCCGAAGAGGCGGCCCGAGCACGCCGCGTCCAAGCGCAACAGGAGCGAAAGCCCCTCGGCCGCCCGAGACGGATAAAGGCAGACTGCAGAGGCTGTTGCGTCATGTTACAATGTGTTACATATGTTACATGTTAACTGTGGCGCTACTACTCTAAAGGTCCTCTGTGCGCTGGGACTACACGGGTGGATACCGAGCTGCGGATGCCAAGCGAGAGACCAACGAGGAGGCAAAAGGGCGGCCTGGCGGCTTAGCGTGGGTCCGTTTCTCCGTTCTGCAGGCAACGCTCCGATTGATAAATGCGCGGTGCAAAGGGATGCGGCTTGGGAGCCCCTTTGCTTTCACATATCTCTCAGTCTACAGAGTTCAAAGGTATCATCTTAGAATCTTGCAGATGCTTCGCTTGGGGATGAGAGCCTGTCGGAGCCTAGGCAGTAATAAAGCCTTTGCACCTGCGGTTGATGAACAGCTACCTGAGCCTTCGAGACTCGGCTGGGCACTATTGGGATTTAGCACCTGCAGGCTTGCTTGAGTCGACTGTGCGTGCTCTGCTAGCTGGCCCGGCTCACGCGTCGTTGCAAGTCGCAAGTGAGGAAGCCTGAGACAGAGTCCCGCAGAGGTGCGTTGCCCGCATTCACAGCCATTGCTCAATACTGTTCAGCGAGACATCTTCTGCTTTGGACGCCGTCCTATGGTTTGCAAGGCATGGTGCAAGGGGGCGAAGCCTCCAAAGCTCCGAAGCTCGATGGAATTGGAGAGAGCAGGCTTCGCGTTGGCAGCCGACGCAGCCGCCTGCCACCTGCGAGGAGGTTCAAGCAAGACCTGTGCAAGTACTTCGAGCGGGGCCATTGCGACAAAGGGGCGCAATGCACGTTCGCTCACGGCTACGAAGAACTTCGCGGTGGTAACAAGGTGGGGTCCCTCTTTTAGCGAGCGAGGGTCACCGCTTGCGCTGTTTAAGCAGCTGGGGCTTCGGGCATGTATAGACAAATGTGTACCCGCTTTCGCGAGCTTGGCAAACGCGGTGCACTCGAGCATGCCTATAGTGCCTATAGTTTCATAAGAGCCCCGCCCGGCAGACCTTCGAAGGACAAACTCAAGGATGGTTGGAGGGCTTCTCTGTGGTCACACTGTTTGAACTTGCTCCGCATCGCACGAAGCCTGACAGAGCAAGCCGAGCGATAGGCAGATCGTCTTCCAATAACGCAGAATACTTGGGGTCATTTGCGTGGTTGCCCACTCTCGTGCTATGTGAGCCGGAGGTCTGCCCCGAAAATGCCCCGTGGTACAACGGAAACTACGGAAACAGTTGGAAAGCTCTTTTGCAGCAATCGACCTCAAGCACAGAACTTACATAAGCGGAGCCCCATGTAATCCTGGAAAACTCTCGTGAAGTGACCACGGCAGCGATTGGCATCAATATACTAATACCGCAACAAAGAAGTTTCGAACTCGAACAAGTCATACGGCAACTTCAACTTCTGCCTCTCAAAGAGCCACACTCTGCCATCCGCACGGTGATGCTTCATGAAAGTCACACGATGAAGGGGCGTCCCGCCACGGTCCGCGGCCTTGAGCAAAAGTCTGGCATGACACTATCAATATTATGACGCTTAAGTTCGCTGTTCTACAACTGCGATGAGCCGTGGGGAGTCGAGTGTTCGATGAACGTTAGAGCGCAATACAAGCGGACGCCTCGAGACGGGAGTCCGGAGAAGCGGCTTGGGCCCTATCAAGCTGAGTCGATGGGCCACAGTGGACAGCTGCAATCAACAACTGATCCAAGCTGCGATAATGCTGAACCGAATTTGTTCAGCTCGCACCCGCAGCTGGAATAAAGTCAAGGTTTGTCCAATGGTCACAAGTCTTACGCAGCTCGCCAAGCCGCGAGGGCGTTTTGATCGGGTTGCTTCTGCTTTGGAGGCATACGTGGCATTTTCATGTGGTGATGGGAGGTGTGCGAAAACCGCTAGCAGTAGCTGGTATTTGGGTTTGTGATGCTATCAAACTTCGAGAAGGACATTTATGCAGGGATTTCCCCAAAGGCAAGACCTTGTCGGGTGCGGGTGTGCGCTTCTTAGTCCTTTGCAGCTCTCGGTGGCAGGCAGCCCGCAGCAAGGGCCTATCTGTCCACCACGGTCCATCTTGGGAGACTGGCCCCCCGTCGGCGGAGACGGAGTCTTGCATGCAACCTGAGACAGCTCTCTTGGGGCTAGCTTTCATGAAGACTTCGCTGCTCTCTGCCGTGAGGTCTACCGCAAAAAGATCTGAGGGCAAGGTAGCTTCCAGTTTTCTCACCGTCGATCGGTGCGTGAGGACAGTTCTGTCATGTTCTGCCTGAGGCCAAGCTCGCTCCAAGCATAGCTGGATTTTTACAGGCTAGCTCGTCAGCTACTTCTAAGTGCATTGGCAATCAAATATACATGCATTGAGTTTGGCAGGCTAGGGTGTGCATGCATCATTTTTGAGGAACCTTGTACCTGCTTGCAAAATTTGGCTTAAGCTGCAGCTAGAGCCAAACCGGCAAGCTGGTACTNCTTTCGTTTCTCCCACCCGCCCGCCCTTTGACACCGATCTCCGGTGGAGTCATCCGTGTCTGAGGTAGTACCTTTTCCCTTTTTATGGTACGGGGCAGTATGTGTGACATACGTCCTTATGGGAACGGTTGGGTCCGATTCGTGCACATCTCTGATGTTGTTCGAATTTGGGCTAACGTTTCTGTTGTGGACCCGGGTGTTTCCCGGTTTACCAATGCACATCCCTCTGGGTTCCAGAGGCTTCACTTAGATCACTCAGGACGGAGCCCGTGAGCGAGAAGGGAAAACTGAGCGCGATGTCTTAACACCAGTGTACGGTCATCTGAAATGTAAATTGCTGCGCGCGTTGCAAATGTCGTTTGCGAAGAGCATTGCTAAGCCTTCTATTCATCACGTCGCTTTTGCGTTGCTGTTTGTTGTTTGCAGGCGGCCTCGTTCCTCAGGCTTTGCATCAAGTCAAGTCTCCTGTACAGACCAGTGAAGCTGTCCAAAAAGTACAGCACCGCAGTCAGCAAGTGCAGCTTTCGTCATGATCCAGTTTGATGGAAGTTGTAGTTACTCGTATGTAGTTGTGATTCGTTGTGCTTCCATCTTGGCTCCTCGGGCTTTGTCTAAGCCGTTGAGCAAGGACCGAAGACGACCAGGAAGAATTGCAGGCATCTCATCCTTTGCTGCTTCCTGATGTTCCAAGGTGTCACTGCCGGAAGCGTTCGAACCGCCGCCACGAACGCCAGGCCACGTTCCAGCAAGTCGAGTGCGAGCAAGTGGCATGACCCAACTTGGGAGGTGATCGCTTAGTCCTTACAGCATCGAGCCCAGAGCACTCCCACTGTGGCTGCCCAGCGTCAGCTTGCTGCTGCCTAGGACAATGTTCACTCACCAGAGCACATCCTGTCCAAACAGGCCGCTCCCTTCCCGTGTCATGCTAAACGCTGGGAGGTTCCTACGTAAGGCGAACCCGAAGCTGCCTGCTGATCGCCTTTGCTCTCGAGTCGTCGGGCTAAGCCTTGGAAGCTTCGCTTGCTGCCATGGAAGCTGTGCGCACGCAGCACAGCTCACAGCACTCTCGGCAAGAGGGCTGTGATGTGGACAGCGAGCTTTCACCAGCTTTGCCCGAATCCTTCCAGGAGGTGACGCATGGACGTCTGGGATTCCGCCAGGTGGCTTGCTTGATTGGCCTTCTAGGGGCTGCACTCTTAGCTCTGGCCACAGTTTCTCTGAACCCGAGTGTCGGGCAAGTCGAGTCTTCCAACGACGTGTCGATGGAGGAGATGAGCTGGAACCCACGAAACCTTGCAACGGTTCTCTGTTCCACAGTGACATGCGACATCTATTCCACTCCGCTGGACCCGAATATCGAGTGTGAGGGTCCCGCAACCTCTGCGGACTGCCTCGATAAGTGCTGCGGCAACATCGCATGCAGTGCCATCCGAGGCTTCACCTGCTCGGCGGCTCTAGGCCCTACATTTCTCACAAGACAGATCTCGTATTTCAAGACAGGGCAAACAAGCCAGACATGCAAAGGCCAAGCTCAGTGCGAGGACACCTGTTGTCAGGGTCGGTGCGCCGACACATCCTGTCCAGCAGCCACAACGTGCCAGAGGCCCTTTCCACCAGAGCGTTGCACCCCATCCACGTGTGAGGAGCAGTGCTGCTACGACAAGACCACTGACGACTACTGCGGCAACGGTCTGACTGCATGGACGATGGCATGCAAGTCGTGTGAAACCCTTACCGAGTACTGCGAGACCAAGCTAGGCCTTGACTTTGAGACCACGCCTACCGAAGAGTGGAACCACCGGGCATTCGAGAGGGTGATGAATGGCCTCGTGGAGCCAGGTTGTGAGGTGAAGGAAGCTCCACGGTGCGAAGACTTGCTGAAATTCGGCATATTGTCTGTCTTCCCTTGGCACAAGAGTGGAGAGGCTGTTTCTGTGAATGGCATTGATGTCATTGCTGGTGGCACCCGGGCCGTCAGTGGGGGAGATGACAAATTGGTTTTCATCTGGAGGATATCAGATGGAAAGATGATTCGGAACTATTCCGCCCACTACTCTAAAGTCCTAACGATCAGCACCTTCAACGACGCCACTTTCTTCTGTGCTGCCAGCCAGACCGAAGCAATCGTTTGGCGCAGTTCAGGCCCCGTGGACTCTGGTGTGCTCTCCATGGAGTACACGACCGGGGACGACAGTGTCGGGACCACCTCGTGCGTCGGCATAAACACCTGGGAAACGGCCATTGTTGGTCAGGAGGACAGCTTTACAGTGATTTGGCATTGGAAGGCCAGTAAGACCCTGTCAGTGCCAACCAACCCTAAAGATCAGTGGAAGTGGCAGATTGACAAAGATGCCGGTTTCGTCCGCTGGCCAGATCAGTACAAAGGCCACGACAGCGAGTTGGAAGTGGCGTTCACGAATTGGAGGAAGAACCTCTTTGGATTGAACTCGCGCCGCCTGAGCAACACATCTGAGGATGTGAAGGGGCGCAGACTTCGCCCGGCCGACAGGACTGCCCCATGGACGAATTGGTTCACCAACACGCGTTGGGGCGACGTCCCTGTCTACTACTACCAGCCGGACAATTGGGGGCCTGTAACCAGCATAGCAGCGATTCCGTTCGACACCCTCTACGCTGTGGGGTATGCCTTTGGAAGCATTCGTGTCTGGATTACCTACAACGGCTTCCTGAAGAGTTTGATCCCGCAGGCCCACGATGGCGCAGTGAATGCTCTGGTGTCAGCGCCAGCAGGCAACATTTTGTACTCCGGTGGGGCAGACGGCATGATCCGAATGTGGGATGTCTTCAATGGCAAGCACCTGGGAGACATATACGCGGTCTTTGCCGGGCCTGTGCAGTCCTTGGCTGTGATCCCAGGTGGTAACAACATCTATTCAGGTCATGCAACGGGACTACTGCTCTTGTGGATCCCCGGCCTGAAAAAACTTTGGTGCCAGTTGGACACGCATGCTGGCTTCGTGAATGCGATTCAAGTGAATCCGGGCGTAGTTGGCCAGGTCCTTGTGGCCCTGGAGGCAGGCGAAGCTCGTGTGTACCAGATGAGGTGAGGGCCAAGGAGTTCTCGATTTGTTTCACCGAAGCGCTGCTGAACAGGGAAGTGTAGTAGTGAACTGGATGCGAACTTCTGGCACTTCATAGTGCCTAGAGTGAGAAACAGGGAAGGTTCAATGGATGCATGCGTGCCTGCAGTTGTAATCTTCGAAAGTCCAGCGGCTCCGCAGCAGCTGAAGCTCAGAAGACACCCTCGCGGTGTTAGTTTGCGCTGCAAATGCTACGACGGCCCGATGCCTTGCAGTTTCTCTGTCTTTCGCTTGGGCTGTTGGTGGAGGCGCACGAAAAACCTCTCTGGCAGAACGGGCACTACCCCTATGAGGACAGCCAGTGCTGCAAAAGGGATGGCACTGGCCGGATAGCAAACCCTGGTTCTAAAATGGTATCCTTGGTGAACTGTGAAGTCATAGCTGCTCTAGTATAGTGGTAAATCCGCTAAACCACAATCTAGACAGCACGAGCACGCAGTGCGAGTACATGCAGGACCTGATTTCAGAAACAGTGGCGTACTGCTACACTTCGATCGTTCGGAACTCCAGCTGTTGTCTCGACAGCCTTTATGCGCCCGGTGTTCGGAAGACAGTCCTGCGGCGCGTCGGAGTTGGCTGGTGGTGCGGCAAGTCCTGCTACGACGACAAAAAGGGCTATCGTGGCGTTTCCTGTCTGCAGTCAACTCATGCCACGTTCCATGCTCGGTCAGCATCTTGAGCCATAGCCGAGGATGACTTGCTGTGGGTACCTGAAGGTGCTACTTGTGAATCCCCGCGGCTGCTCTGGATTCATGGCGGCAGCTGGGAGTATGGCAGCCCTGATACCTATTCCTATGGCCAGCTGGCCTCCAAGCTGGCTGGGCTTTCTGGCGCCGTCGTGATGGTGCCCGACTTTCCCCTTGCGCCTGTCGGGACGTATCAGGTCGTTCTCCGCGCTTGCCTTGATGCTCTGCGTTGGCTTGCGGAGGCCCCGTTGGGAGACCTGCACTGCCCGCCGGGAGTGGCGCCACTTCTGGTCGGGGGTGACTCAGCGGGCGGTGGGACGGCAATATCCCTGAGCCTTGCCTGGAAACAGAAACAGGGGGAGGGGGG
>BGNK01000447.1:158198-184278 GCA_003297005.1 Symbiodinium sp. clade A Y106
GAAGGAGAGTGGCGGCTGGAGCCCGAAGGGCATCCGGGAGTCTCGACCGGAGGAGCTTCCAGGAGGTCAGATCTTAGCAGGCGCTGTGTTCTTCAGTCCATGGACGAACCTCAAGTGTGACACACCGGATTACTATTACAACGCTTTCGCCAAGATTGTGGACAAGAAGGCCTTCAAAGACCCTGACTCCGGGGTGGCCTACGTTGGCGATCTGATGTTTCGAGGTCATCCGCAGGAAAACTTGGACGAGTTCACGGTGAATGCCAAGAGCTTCCAAGATCATTTAAGGATGGCACTGCTTGTAGTTAGAGCGAGGGTATGATTCGATGTCAGGCCCGACAGTCGCGTACACGATCATGCGCGCTCACGCACATTTGCTCACTTGCACTTCCTTGCGAACAGTGCCAAGCCCGTCAAGCCCCCCCGTGCGTGTGCACATTCTGTGCATCACAGTACATCCACGTCTGATCGACGCACTTAAGGCTGATTACAGCGGTACACTTCGCAGGTGTTCACACTCTGCAAGTGCAGCGATGAAAAATACTGTGTGTGCCAATAGCGTCTGTTGAGACTTGAGACGGGCACATCTCGAAACAGTGGTAGTGATGTCAGGGTATAATTCGGTAGACTGCCTCGAGTGAGAGGCCGGTGTGGGACCTATCGGGCACAAAAGGGCGACATGAAATGTCCTGCCCATGTGTTCCCTCCTTAAAACTCTTCCGGTGCCCTGAAATCCCCCGCCTCCCGGGTTGACTTCAGCCAATGCTTAGTCTCAGCCTGCATAACTGTTTATGTATTTGTAAAATAGTGCTCAGCGTTAAGTATTCATTATCCTACAAATGGGAAGGTTTAAGGGGCTTTGGGGGGTCTACGAGTTTTATTTGTATTGATCTACCTAGGAGGTTTAGAAGTCAGTGGGTTTAGAGGGCTAGGGCGGTTTAGGAGGATTAGGGTGCTTTCAGAAAGATTGGGCGGGGAGGGGGGTGTGTGTTTGTAGGATGATTTAGGAATTTAGGCCACGTCGGCTTTCAGAAGGCCACAGAAAAAGCCAACACGCACAACCCGAGATTTCCAAAATTTGGTGATTTGGGTTAATGTTTTGGATGGGTTCTAGGCGGTACCTGAACTTTTTCCAGAATTGCAGCCGATTTGGGTTGGGTTCAAGCCGCCACCTCCACACGATGTCTGGGAACGAGAGTACAAAACTGTCGAAAACGGCTCCAAGAACCATGCGAACCAAGCCTGAGGCTTCCTTCCTTCCTTAGACTTTTGGACGGTCACGAAAAACAATGGAAACTGGGATCTCTCAAACTTCGCGCTTCCCGAATTCAATCTGGCCATGAGCAGAGGGTATCATCCAAAAACGCCGCCGGCAGGCAATCACATAACACAGGACGTCCAAAAACGCTCGTGTCCCGAATTAGCCTCCCACACAGTCCGCAGAACCTGATTTACCGCCATGTCTCGGTTCGACCATCCCCCCATTCGGGTCCCGGAACAGTTCGCACGAGTCCTCGCTGACGTGTCGGCGAGCGGGCCGGGGCAAGCTGCATTGTTGCGATGCAGGTAGATCGGACATTCATGCCGGCTCTTTTTGTTGCTCGCAAGGAGCTAGTGGTAGAAAGGGCTTGGACTTCAGGCTATGTGGGCGATGATGACAGCTTGCTCACGGATCCCTTGGCCTCCCCTTTCTTTGCATCAGTGGATGAGCTGGGAGGTGGATATCTCCTTGAACTCCCGACTTGTAGACCCTTGCATCTGATCTCCAAACTCCTTCCGACGCCCCTACCTATACTACTATACTAATTTACTATAATATACTTCGAGATTTTAGTATACTGTAACTAGAACATGCTGTAATATACTATAGTGTGACATAATATGCAATATAATGTGATCTTATATTATGCCCTGAGGTGGAGGCATTCCGCCACTGTTCTTTGCAGTTGGCGGCTCTGAGTCTATCCTCGGTGACAGCATGATCCTGGCCCAGAAGGCGGCCTTCTACGGGACCAGCAACCGGACAGAAATCGGAACTATACCACACTAGACTAGACTAGACTAGGCCATAATTTCATGGAGTACAAAGATAGTATAGTTACCGTAGTGAATATGTAGTAAAATTTTAGATTATATTGTACACTTTCAGAGCATCCCCGAATCTGCAAGTTGTGTCTGGTGAGGGTCCACTGTTGAGTCCAAGGCGTTCATGTGGATGTCCACGTGGGTATGTGGCACGACTTTCCTATGTACTCTGAAGGTTGTGGCAGTGGAGTGCCCTTGTGGCAGGCACCCAGTTGCAACGGCTGAGTTGGGTTTTTGGAAGTTGGTGCCATAAGCTTGTGTCTGCTTTGCAGGCAGCTCGCGCGCTCAATCGAGTCTCTGCTTCACTCAGCTTCTCATAGCACCCCCCAATCCAAGCAGTCGGGTCTACCTTTGCATGATACCAGGAACGGCAGCATTCATCAAGTATGTTGCTGCCGTGAAGCAGACTGCAACACGGCTGGGCTTGATCTGGCCACCTACGAAGTCCATTCCTGGCACGCCGCACACCAGGCAAGGTAACGCTCAAACTCATGCTGCTACAATGCTTGATGAATCTTGATGATACTTGCATCTGAGAATCTTTCCTATACTGTGCAGCAGGTATATCTATGACACTACGAGACCTGGAGCTGCCAGGCCGGGGTGCTGTGAGCGACAGAAGCCAACCAGCACAAGCTACGCGGAGCCAAGTGCGTGCGTGCTCGTGCCTGCCGGCCCGGCTTACTTTTTTCTGATTTGACCTTGACTGTCGACTTCTCTTTATGCTGCCTACACTCCGAAATCGACGCATTTCCCGGTGCGTTTTCCCGTGATGCTGGCACGCCTGGCCGTCCGTAAGAGTTGGGTGTTGTTGGAGAGTGCTCAGGTGGTTTCCAAAGGAGGTGGTGGATGAAGCAACAGCACCGCTCTCTTTCGCCGATGGGTTCCCCGAGATGGGGCTCCTTGGCTCCGCTTGGCTGCGACTTCCGTCGATCAGCGAGTCATACGAGAGCTAAGGCCGTCTGGCAAGGCACTAGCACCTGATTGCGGGGCGCATGCCCTGCTTGCCGCCATCGGGCTTTGTGGAACGCTAATTTCCCTGTTGGTCTACGGCATTTGCGCTAGATTTACAAGTTCAAAAAGAGAGTCTCATTCCTTCCTGTCGGCTCCTTTGGTGGAGCCTTGACTTCGTGTGCTTCGCCTGTTTTTCCGCTTGGCTGCGTTGCTCCAAATCGAGCGTTGACAGTCTGATGGGCATGAAGTGTACAGTGCGTCGCAGCGTGAGAAAATCACGCCAGGGGATGCCGGGGGAGGAATCTAGCACCCGAGAAGTCCTGCAGTTGTCTGTCCGCCAAAGCCTGCGGATGCGATGCCGGGGGAACAGTCCGACTGCTTCCGGGTTGAGTGTTTCATCATTCTGCAACTCCACTTGCGGCTTTGCGATGAGAGAGTCAGAGCCATTGGCAGGGGTCAGGCCCGCCCGAAGGGGAGCTGGACTCCATGATCAGTGCCTTGGCAAGAGTTGGTGTTTAGACTGCTAGTACACGTACATCGTCCTTCAGCGCGTGCAGCCAAGGAAGAGCATTTTTGTGGTGCAGCCGCCTTTTTCTTGCCGGGCGAAGCTCGTGAGCCGACACCTTCTCTGAACGGCCAGGTTCATGACAGATCTTCTTGTGGATCACAGCCGCTTCACCAACGGAAAATTCGATGGTGGTATGGAGCTCAGCCGAAAATCGAGGTTCTGTTTAAACCGACCGTCGTCCCAGAATCTTCTGCATTGTTTCTCTTGTCTCGCTTCCCATGGCATGTCGGGCATTCAGGATTTGATCAAGCTGGATTTTTAGCAAAGTGCGGCGAACTTGGGCTCATGCAAGGTGCCTCATGTGTCTCCGCAAACCTCTTGTGCCAAAGGCTCTGAAACGGAGCGCCCCTTTCTGAAAGAACTGACCTCGACCCAAATGTGGGCCAGTTGGATAAGCTCAGAGCCCGGGTTCCGCGCAGGGTGCAGAATTTGCCAAGACGGCATTCCTGCTCTGCAGGCCGTCGGTTGTTATCGGGCGAGGATTCGAAGGATATTGTTTTGTTCGACGAAGTCATCGTCGGCAGCTTAAACAACGGACTCAGTTGAAGCGACCTGCCTCGTCACCTTACGCCGCCTTACGCAAGGCACAAAAACTGAACCGGAAGACTTTCATGTTCAGCAAGACAGCCGCGGTCTTAGCTCCAAACACTTGGTTAAGCTCAGCTTGCTTGTGGCTCTTGCAGTCTACTTCTTTCTTCGTGAGGCAACGCCTTTCCTGAGCTTGGATTTCTCCGAAAAAGGACCGCCAGCTATGGTAGTCTCTCGCCAATGTGTTTCCTTGGTTTCGACGAAGGCCACTACCGTGAAGTTCGTGTCCCGGACCCTCCAAGAGGAAGTGTCTGCATCTTAGATGAACCATGCCGAAATGTAAGCACCCAGCAACGAGCTGAGGTGGCAGAGCCCGAAGACGATCGAACGAGCCGAGGTGGATGTGATGTGATGTGTTCACAGCTTCCAAGATGTCTTCTAGTTTCAAGACCATGGGTAAAGCTAGTAGTAAGACAATCGAGAATTGAGCAACTGCAGACTACAGCCGCCTTAGTTACAAGCACAAGACTGGAATAGTATTCCAGCATTACTGGTAAGGGCAGTTTCAGAAGATGATGCGAGTAGAGACAATGGAGCAAAATCGCGCAGAGCTGTGCAGGCGCGGTCTGGCACCTGGATGAGTGAGCACCTCAGGCATGAAGCCTTGCAGCAGTTTCCAGCATGATGATGTCAGTCTTGTGGAGAACCATAAAAATGGCATATGCCGGGTAATGCACGCACAATGCATGTATGCATGTATGGATGTCGGGACGTACGGACGTATGGATGCAGGACTGTATGTGCACACATATCTACAAGATCACAACTTTGCGCTGTGACAACGTAGACTGACAGGTCAGTAGGTAGGTTGGCAGGGAAGTAGGCAGCTAAGTAGGATAATTAGGTAGGTTGGTAGGTAGGTAGACGGTGTTCATATGGCACTAATTGCTTCCAGCTGTAAAGCTTGGAGCTCATGTTTGTAAGGAACCGGCTCTACAAGCCTCGGCCAATGGAGGAGCAGTGAGATCTGTTGTCGTGCACCGTGTTTTAGGGCTTTTAGGGTTCCGGGTGTGGGGCTGATGCAACAAGGGTGCTCCTCTGTTGTTGCAGGCCATGCTGACGCCTCAGGGAGCTACAGTGCAGAAGGTGATATTTTTGGTGCTGCGAGGTGATGTGTAGCAGTGTAGCATGCGACTGCATGTCTTACGAGAGCATGGGACTGCAGCATGACTCGATGACTCGGGCCCAGGCCTGTTCCGACTGTTTCAGCAGAAAGGCACGGCCCTTACTTCAGATTTGCCGGCATTTGAAAGGACCTGGATCCACCCAGGCCTGGTGTCGTTCCCTCCCGCGATCTGCTGCCTTCCGCTGCTTGCACGAATTCTGGAACGAGAATCTTGGAAGGCAGGCGGGATGGATCGATGATCGAGCTGAGGCACCCCTCGTGTGGTACGTGCAGCATTGCTGGCTGTTGTCTTGGGCAGCTTACCTGCCGGACCGCGGGTGGCCAAGACAGCTGCCTCTGAGTCGGCCAGCCTTGGCCCGTTTGTTGCATCTCCAGGTCCGGAACAACAGCGCCTTCAGTGGGCCAAGATGGATGTGTGTGCGGTCCTTACTCCATGTCAAAGTCAAGGTTGCTTTGCAGGCTCGCGATCTGTGCTTGGTTTGTCACAGCGTGTCAGTTCGCAGCCAGGTTTGAGCGTCTTGCACAAGATGACGCCTGGGGATCCACGTGATCAGCGACGGGCTCGTCATTTCCAAGAACTGACAAGAACGCAAGCTCTAGGCGAGGAACTGCGAGACAGGTCATCGCCACCGCCCCACGACCTCGCCCTGAGCATGCTGGCACCCGGCTGAGACTCTGCATTGACAACATCAAACCCGAGTTTCCCCACATTGAAGGCTGCAGCATGTGCTCGATGTGGAGCATTGAGGGTGGTGGGGTGCCCAGGTCCAGCCCAGTAAGCCGGACACACATTGTCAGATCGAGGATCTGGCCGAGCGCCTCTTCACTTGGATGAAGGTCAGACGACTGGTGGCACCTGGCTCAACATGTGCGCCAGGCATTGTGGCACCGTCCAGCCGTGAGTTGTGAGTGTTCCGCAACGTATGTAACGGCTCAGAGAGGGATGATAAAGAAGGTAGTCACGCCGGTGAGTTCGGGGTGATGCTGTGGCATGCATGAATTTGGCCAACGCCGGTACAGCTCCTCTGAAGCCGGTGCTCAGCGACCCCGGCTTTCGGGGCAAATGCCTCGTAGATGCGAGACATGGGCATTGCCCTCGTCGAGGTCGAGGCAGGAGCCCAAGTTGCTTCGTGCCGCTTGCGCTGGCTGCGACTAGCGTGGTGCCCTTTGCGCACCGCCACGGCCAAGGGAAGCGCCACAGGCGTTACAGACATCACGGACCTCTCACGGCAGTACCCTCCCAGTCCTTCGAGGACTTCGGCGTGGAGGAAGCGTCGGCTTCGGAAGTGGCTGAGTGGGAGGCTGAAAAGGCCATCGAAGCGGCCGAGGAAGCCCAGGAGCGGGCGAAGGATCCGGAGGCGAGAAAAGGAAGCTTTAAGAAGCCACCCCTTCTTAAGCAGGGATGCTTGGTGGCTTAGTCAACTGCTCTGTGCGGTCCAATCTGCTTGCAGGGCCCTGGTGAACTGGACCTGGCGCGGTTACGCATCTGGGCCAGATCGAACAAGTTGTGCAAGGTTCATCCTGCGATCGTCGTCCAGAATTCGCGGCTTGTCGTCTCAGCGAAGATCGAGAAGGCTGGAAGTACCCCTCAAGAGCGGAGTCGGGGAAGGGTCTGCGACCGGCAGAGCCATGTCACCATATTGACAGGACAGCCCGCTGGTAGGGCTGATGCCCGAAGCACTTCTGTTTGCGGGGGAAGTCAGTGAGAATGCCGACAAAGTCGATGCTGCACTGGCGCTCGCCTGGCGCATGCTGATCGAGAGAGGGCTGGTGAAGCGAACGAAATTGGAGGCCACGGAATCTGAGTTTGCCCTATAGGGCTATAGTGCATTCATTCTGCCAAGCTGGAAATGCACACGTAGTTCAAACGGGGCACTTGTTTGCATGTACGTATGCTGTTGTGGATGACTGCCAGGCCAGACCTTGGCCGCCGCAGTATTTGATGGCTCTGCCGCGGCAACCTGCTCAACCGGTTCTATGGCTCCAAAATCTTGCGGCCTGGTTTTTGCTTCGGCCACTTGCTCTGTGCCCGACTATTGAGGAGTTCGGTAGGACTGCTCAGATGCAGGCAATGCATTCGTTCAGCTCGCATGCCGACTGCAGGGTTGGCGGGTTTCGCCTCTGAAGAGTGGAATATCGTCTTACCCTCCCGATTCTTGATTCGTGAACTTCCCTGCGTACTTCGTCAACATGAGATCTTAAGTTGCAGGCAGCCGCAAGCAAAGATAAGCACTGCATCTAAGGTGGCTGAGCTGCAGGATGCAGAGATGGAAAAGGAAGTGGAGACGCTCTCCGCGCGTGCGCACACATGGCTCAGTCGCCGATGCGAGAGAGACGAAATCGACCCCAATAAGCTTCGGAAGCAGTTCTTTCAGTGCTTTGCTGCAACCCTGGGTCGTGCTACTTTCATCAATGGCAAGTGGGTCCTTGTGCCTCTGGTTGACTCCATGGACGTGCCTGGAATTTCTGCAGACGCAAATCGGCCAGTGCAGGCAAACTGTCGCCTGGAATTGGAAGACATTGGAGAAGGTCGCCAGCTGCTGATGCTGGTTACCACCCGCACCATCGAGGAAGGGGAGTTGTTGGTACGTGAGGTGTCTGCAAAGGCCTCCCAAATGCTTCTGGAGTACGGAACAGTTATCGAGGATCTCGGCGTGGAGACGGAAATCTCTGTCAAGGCTTATCTGACCGAGTCTGCCGGACCTCGAGCAGCTGCAGTTCAGAGGACAGTGAAAGGTGCGATGCCAGGACGCTTGTTTGGCGATGTCATCGTCAAAGGGCTGGTGAGGCCTTTTGCTCGCTTCGAGGGTGAAGGGGGTACACGCATGGATGACCTTGCTGCAGCAATTGGAACTACCTTCCTCAAGACATCGCTGGTGCTTTCAGTGGCGAAGTTGGAGGAAGTTGAGGCATTGGAAGACGAACAAGTCGGCGACAGGTTTGTCGCCTTGGTTGGCGAAGAGAAACGCACCTGCCTTCAAGCTCTTCTGGGGCTGCTGCAGAGCTGCCTCGGAGAGTTTCAAACGACTGTGGCGGAGGATGAGAGGCTGCAGACCTCAGCGAAGGGCTGCCGGCTCTTAGCTGTGGCGTTTCGCCGACAGCGCAAGCAAGCGCTGAGGCCCATGGTCTGACAAGCTGCCTGTAGGATAAATGCTAGATCAGGGTTTGTAGTCAGGGAGTGCAAGTGCAAGTGTGGCCAAAGCTTAAAAAGTGACAGTTTCATCGTGCAGGCAGCTGGTTGAAGAAGTCAAAGAAGCGGCGGATAAAGCTCAGGACCGGTTGTCTGCCAGGCAAGAGTCAAATCATGTTCGTTGTGAGTTGTGAGGACTCCTCTGGACTGCCATTCGCCGTGATGGGCAAACGGTGATTCCTGCAACGCGAACATCACGTTCTGTTGATTCCATGCCCCGCAAAGCTGCTCAAGTGGAGATGGACCCCGAGGACGAAGCCTGCCATCCGCGCGAGCGCAAGCCTACGCACACGAGCCTCAAGAGCTAGGGTCCCAAGTCACCGGGTCTCCGGGTAAAGACGAAGACAAGAGAGCCACTGCTTGGAGGTGCAGGCAAAAAGTGAGCTAGCTCTACAAACAGGACAGGATCGTGTTGCTTCTGCCGTGTCTCTTTTGAAGTGTAGGTGAGCAGTGAGAAGGTGCGACAGTCGCAGTGTCGAGCAGGCTGTGTAGGAGCTATGCATCGAGTCGAGTCGAGCGGATTCGTGCAGTCAATGTTCCATGGGCTATAGAGACTCGAGAGGCAACTAAGTAGCAGGGCCTGCAGTTTCAAAAGGGAAGGCAGTGACAGGGACAGACGAGGAATCTGGTGAAGCCTTCGTATGCACAAGTTGTTCTATGCCGTCAAGTCTGTGAATGTGAAGCTGTGTTGTTTTTGCTACGGGAAGCGCTTGGTTGCAGCTTGAACCAGCCGATCTTCGAGAATGGTGGGGAAGAAGCGTTGCCAGCAGACATGCAGAACGTGTCTCTCTGTTGTATCTAGCACTGATCAGTGCGTGCGCATGGGCGGGTCTTGGTCGACGCTGAGCCGAGGCAGCCACGCACCCACAGAGCCTCTCGGTGTTTTTTGAAAGATTCGTGCAGCTTTGTGCCAGCATCCCAGATTGGCCTGATGCCGTGTGTGAGTTTTCGCTTGCTCTCGTGATGTGCGGAGCTGCAAGGCGTCGGACAGCCACGAAGGTCCAAAGGGACTCCCCCACCAGGTGCGCCCTTCATCAGGTTTCAGGAGTCGCAGCGGAGCAGTTCTGCATGTGTCATGGTCCGTGACCTGTGTGCCACGATGCGCACATTTGAACAGGCAGTCGTGTCCCAAAGTCCAGGCCTGGCACATGGTTGGAGGGATTCAACTAGAGAGAAGCTGTGTCGAGATTCGCGATGTGACAAGTGTAATCAGCAGGTGAAGCTGGGCAACAGCAGGGGTCCCAGAATTCCGGCGTGGTTGATAGGGTTACTCAGCAGCCTGGGATGTTGGCGGCATCGTTGTCACAACCACTGCATCGGTTTGCGCAACAGCCTCGCCAATGTACTAGTGCAGAAGTGCCATTGGCCTGCGAGCTTAATTCAGCAACTCCAAAACGGATGCAAGACCAATCGCAGCTATCAGTCCACTGGCCTGTTTCCCATCTCTTTTTTGTTGCCATGGGGCTAAGGCCTGAGATGGGACGGGGCCAGCTAGGCTTCGGAATCCGCACTCAGCCCTGACTGACCTGACCAGCCTTCTCCAGCAGGAAGTTCGCCGCGGCCTCCTGCCAATGTGCCTCCCACAGTGGATGCACAGAAGATGGTTTCCCAGTTTCCCAGCTCAAAATTGCGTTTCCGAGCATGAACGTGCAGGCTGGATTGCTTCTCTTTCAGGACTTCCCACAGCAGGGGTTGGAAAGCCTTTGTGCCTGTTATGCACCTGCAAGGTGCTGTCTGTGGCGTGCTACCATGAGATACAATGGGTGCTGTCAGGACTTGAAAGCTAGACCCCGCATGGACTGCGCTCCAAAGCCTACGCCGGTCTCCCTGTGCTACGAGTGGTTGATGTTGCAGCCAAAAATTTCTTCACCTCAGGCTTCCGCGATTGACCTTCAGCCTGCAGTGCAGGTTTTGTGCAGGTCCTGCGGCCTTGAATCAGGATCTCCAGGTCGACTTGCACGCTTCGCTGCGTCTGCCAGGCAAGATCAGTTTGGAAGATGTGGATGCTCAGTGGGGGCGGCCTGGGGCAGAGGCACGGAGATGAGTTCAGTCTTGGCCCATTCTGGGAGTCGAGACATGCAGCCGCTATCAGCTTTAGCCAGGCATCAAGCAAGTTCCAGTGTCCGCACTGCCGTACCGAGCCGCTTTGCCTGAGCTGGGCAGTGTTGCTCAGACAGCCCTGAAGCCCTGTGCTGTGCTGAGGTCTACGCTGAAGCTCCGTGTTGAAACGGTCGTGACCTCAGCATTGAAAAACTTGAGCCGCTGGGTTCTGCGCAGTTCATCAACAGAGATTGCGGTTCTGCGAAGGGGACCCGGGACGTGACGGAGATAGACCTGCTCCACCCCAAGAGGCCACTCCTTTCAGCTGCCTTTTGCCGTCGTGAATTCCACTGTTTACTGGCAGGCTTGGTATGGCGTTGAGGGAGTTAGAGTCTTTGACAGGCCAGGTTTGAGCGGCTTTGACTTTTCCCTGTGGCCGAGTGATCTGGATAAAGCTAGGTCCTTTATGGTTGGCGAGCCCCTGCCTAAGACTCTTGCAGAGATGCGAGGATGCCGTCCAGCACCACCCTCGCGGCAGGACTAGCGCGAGACTATCCCCATTGGCATTTGAACCTACTGCAGCTCGGCTACCCTTTCGTCTGGATGCGGGAGTGTGCAGACCGATTCCGTGTCGAGGTGGCAATTTCGGCGCCACAGCCTGACTGATCGAGCAGAGCATCGCTGTGAGGGTGGCTTGCTGCATAGAGCCGTCGCTGCTGAGGGCACGGTTTATTCGACGAACACCTGCTCACAGCATTGGAGCCAGAGAAGGCAGGAGATTTTGTGCAGTCGGCGAAGCTGCTGTTCGGCGCGCCCGCAGGCAAACAGCCGTCTCACCAGTGATGGCACAGTTGCTGCAGCCTCGGAGCTCGACGCTGTCGGAAACACCGGCGATCTCGAGTCGCAGATTTGCAAGACCAGAGGTCCGAAGCGACGCCCGTGCTCGGCTGCGTTCCAGCAGTGCCCTGTTCTCAGCATCACCGCTTGCAGTGTCTTGTGGGTGTAGGATAAATTGCTTGTTTTTCCGTTCGTGCCACGCCATGTAATTGTGGCCGAGTACCCGAGGATTCCCAGTCTGTGTCAGAGACGCTTCAATGCCAAGCAGGCACTATGAACTCCGCGCACCCGCCGTGCTTGCTGGTTAGCCGTGTGCAAATGTCGGTGGGTGTGAGGCCGAGGCCATTTGAAAAGGTTGGGAATTCTCAGGTTGGGCATTGTCAAAGGTTCGGCCAACGAGTCCGTTCTCCTTGAAGCTGGCCGTGGGAGTTTCCCTCTGGCATGGCCTTCGACAGCTTTCCAGGTTCTGAGTCTGCAGAGCAACCCGAGCCAGGGAGGAACCTTCGAGGCGGGAAGCCACTCCTTTGCCTGAGCGAAGAAGGTGCAGAGTGTGGCCCTGCAAGGTTTGGAGTGAGGGCCAGACTTGGACTCACGAAGGCACTCAAGTTCCACGTCCTGCAATCCAGACGTGCCGGAGTCAAGATACTGCGTTGCGAGGCTCGTCGAGGCGCAACAGCAAAATGGGATCGGAGCAGCGGGCTCATATGGGCTCATGCTCGCTCGCAGGGCTTCCCTTCTCCATGATGCACCATGGAAACATGTGGCGTCAGTGTCCATGGCGTGGCATTTCGGCTTCGTGGTTCAGAGTCGACCAGTACAAAACCGCTTGGTGTCACGGTTCTACTCACTGTTGTCCTTGTGGGTTTACTTGCTACTATCTTGGTCGAACTGTTTCCGAAACACACAGCCTCTTTGAAAAGGGTGGTGGCTACCGAATTCCAAGGTAGGAAGGCCTTGGGTGTAGGGGAATGCATGCTGAATTCGGTCGGCCATGTGTGCCGATTCTTGCAAGCTGGAGATATGGCTCGACTGCCGGTTCTCCGGCACAGAGGGGCACCGGCCTTAGGCCGCGGAGGTTGCAGAGGTGCATAGTGTGGGCTTCCGCACGCGAGCTCCTTTGCGTTCCGCCTTTCCCAGGCCGGCACCCCTGGCCTGCCGCCCGGCAGCATCCGGCAGCCAGCTGCCTCCACCGGAACAGGGCGTTTCTTTGACCTCCTTGCAACGTTGTGAGGTGATCGGCGGCTCCTTTATAGCGGCGCCACAGCAGGGAAGCGTGACCTGGTCTGTGGTGCAGCCTGGCAGCACTTCGCGCTGCAAATCGATCTCGGATGATCTAGGGGTGCTGGTATCCCGCTTGCAGGCAGGAGGCCGTGTCGAGGATTGCGATGGTAAAGAAATGGGCGCTACTGAGCTGAGCATCCGAAGATCGACCTGTTAGATCGTCTTTGACCACTACCTCTTTGGTACTCTGTCAAGCCCCCGCGCTGTCAGGTTCTGTTCATCGGCACCGGGGGAGAAGTTCACAAGCATGCCCTGGAGATAATGGGGAACGTTGACTGGGCTGCTCTACTAAACTTTAAGCCGGGCCAGCGAGCGTGTTCAAGCATGTCAGAGTGAAAGCCGGCTCAGGTTATCCTACAGGCTCCAACCTCAACACACCACGTTGCTGCTGCACGTGCGGAACCCGAAGCCCAAAGCTGTTCAAGGCTGACTCCCTGGTTCCGTCGGGCGCGCTGTTGGCTGCCAGTAGCAGGCTGGACTTGTGTGGCCGTGAGGAGAGGCCTCTACTCTCTCCTCTTGTGACTTTGTCTGGGAGGCATGGGACGCGGCTGGCGGTTGTGCTTAGCAACGAGATCTTTGATAGCATCAGTGGGCGAAAGGAAGAAATCCCGTGTCTGTGTCTGAAAACGGTGGAGGGGTTCGAAGTCCCTGCCCAGGCAGCACTTGGAGGATTTCGAACCGGCGTTACCGAGGACATCGGGGAGTTCCTGCTTGTCACATGAGGAACCCATTGCCTGATCAGGACTGGTGCGTTGGTAGTCTCTGATGACACGCTGCTGAACAAAGCCATGGTGAAGCGCATGGTCGCCCGGGTTCAAGCTAAATGTTGCAACGGCCGAGCTGTGCCGTTGGATGTGTCACCCCCCGCACCCATCAGATGGTAATCTCCCAGCCTCTGCAAGCCTTAGCATCAGAGCACCTCCAGCGATGCGATATGCCCAGGCACTGAACAAATCAGAGTCGCCGATGCTGAACACGGCAGCAAGGCTGCACAGGACTTGACATCAACTGGCACCAAAGTGTCGTTATGTGTCGTCTCTTTGCTTGGGCCAGGGAAACGTTTTTCCGACACAGAGCAAGCGCCGGTTTACAAAGTCTTTCTGTTGTGCGGACACTGACTCTTCGTTACAATTGTGTGCGGGTTCCCGACAAGCAGCAACTGCAACGGAGGGAGCAGACGAACGTAAAGCTGTGCTTGACAGATCAAACGGGCAGTGGGCAGTCCCTGAATCTCGGCAATCCAAGAGCCCCAAAATGGTTTTCTTAAACAGAACCGGCACGGCAGTGAATGAGCCCGCGAGTGTTGAAGGGTCACCAGAAGCGTCATGCAGCATGACACACTGGCAGTCGATCACTGACGGCATCGAAGGTGTGCGGCGGCATCTTTCTCCCTGCGGCTGAAGAGCTGACCTTATGCTTTTGGCACTCGCATCCCTTAGGATCCCTTAGGCGGAGGCGGGGTGACGGAAGTCACAAGACTCGAGCCGAGGAGCTTAAGCTGGTCACTGTGGAGTCTGTGGAGGTCGTCAGTGGCGGCTCGGCACAGACCATCACAGACCCTCTCTGTGCAGGGAACTGTTGATCACTGCGGCGGAGTCTGGTGACTCAGTGTGACTTGCATGAACGTGACTCATCCTCATTCTGCAGGGGACACAAGAGTGCTTGTTTCGCCATGGCGGCTGATAGTCCGATGTCTTGGGATGTCCCGACGCAACTGGAGCCGGTGGAGCCCGACGCTGCAGCCACTCAGATGGACTCGCCGAGCCCGACTAGCCCGATGCTGCAGTCGCCAACGGTGCCAGGTTCGCCGGCGATTGGCTCAGATGCCCAGACGCCGCCCCGCATCAATCGCAAACGAGGGCCCAGTCAAATGACCTCGCCGATGACCTCGCAGGGAATGGAGACTCCGCCGCGGCCGTCACCGAACAAAAAGGGCAGAAGCCGCAGGGTCAGTCACTTCACAAGCTGAGGCTGTCGTTGAACTCCTCGTTCGTCATGATGCCATGCCGCCGTGGGAATGCTTCCAGATCAGCTGCTCTCGACACTGACGCACGGAGCCGCCCGGCCCTTACAGAGTGGACCAGATCTCCGCCGGGAAATCCTCCTTGGTGCGGGAGATCTGGAAGCATTTTCACGGTGGCATGGCCGTCATGACGAAGGAGGAGTTCAACGACAGCCTCAGCTTGTGAAGTGACTGACCCTGCGGCTTCTGCCCTTTCTGTCTCTGCTTCTAAGAAGCCGAGACCTGCCTGCGGACTAAGAGCTTGTACAGTCAGAGGAAAAGCCAGCGTCGCCCTGTGCCAAGAGATATGCTTGGCACTTCATGTTAGGGAATGTGTGGACATCTGAGGTGAAGCCGATAGTTTCTTGGTTGCACAGCACAGCTGGGTATTGCAAGTAGAGGAGGTCACCGCTAGCTGGCTTCACCTGCCCGACAGCTGACAAGGAGTGTACCTGGACATGATCAGCATGCTGCAAGATGGTGAGGGTGCTCTGGTGGGCTCAACGGCAAAAGCTTTATGCTGCCCAACTCAACTGATCGCACTCTTGATGCACGTCCGGCGGAAAGTTTTCGTGAGATTTGAAAGCGTTTGAAGCTCCGTCTTGCAGCCAGGTTTCATTCATGCAGACTCTGGAGGACGTGCTTTCAGAATAAATGCAGGTCCTGTGCACGATGCTTGGCACAGAACTGGCGGATCTCCAGAGTCAAGGGAGGACTTGACAGGTAGGCATACGGTTGATGGGCTTTGGAGTTTGGGAAAGGGGGCTGGAGATGAGACAGCCGAGGCGTACGTGGCCCTGCCCGACGGACGCACCAAGTACTTGAGAGCCTCGACAAATAGATACAAATAGTGCATGAGCTCCCTGGGCAGCTTTCGAAACGGGTACCGTGGTCAAAGGTGACGTCGAAGCTGGCGACCAGATCTTGATGGTGGACCTGGGAAGGGGTGGCGGAGGAGCACCTGCCAGCCGCAGCACCTCGGAGCCACAACCTAGCATTTTGTCCAGTGCAAGGAGTCGTGTCATGTGCAGTGACCATTACTCGGGTTTGCTAGTCACTGGTTGGGAAGCCGAAGGATTTGGTGAGCTTGGCTACCACTTGACACGATTTGAATGCGCGACGCATCAGAGGTGTGAATGTTGGCCGATGCCAAGTGGAGAGGCGACAAGTTGCCCGAATTCGATTGCACTTTGATGGAGAGCACAGTTGCCTGATTGCATCCCACCCGAACCCTCCGGTGTTGTTGCTGCTCTACATAACCGACGGTGATCGGTTATCGGCCCTTCAAACATTCCTGTTGATTCTAGCATCATCCAAGGTCAGTTGTTTCTTGAGTGGATCGACACTGTTCGCCTTCATGGTCGACACGTTTCCTGGCCCACGGATAAGCGCTTGGCCGCTTTAGCTTTCGCCGTCTCGGATCCTAGTTTGCGAAGTCACATCTCAGCTCAGATGAAGGCATCCGGCGGTCCGGGCCAAGCATGCTCCCCGCTGCCAATCACGCAGCTTCGAGCAGGCTGGCTGCTAGGCTTTTCCTTGATCCTGAAAGAACAGCAAAATGGCGTTGCCGCAGCTGAGCACTAGCAGTGTAAGCGGTATCTCGATGATGCAGAGGGCAGAGACTTCCGTCTCATGTGCAGGTGATGAGATCCTGGTCCATTGGGCAAGTTCCAGTCCGTCCCGAGCTGTACATACAGTGCACTCCATTCCGTCTGAGAAGTAGTCCCCGAACGTGCCAATTGCCCGATAGTTTGGAGGCAGTGCGCAGCTTTCGAATCTAGATCTCAGATCTTGTGGCCTTAAAGAGAAGTCTGTAAGTTAGATATGAGCAGGCCGTGGAAGTTGCCGCTGTCTTTTCGCATGGCTCACAAACCGGCAAAGCCGATCATCGCACGATTGCTGAGCTAACCAGCCAGCGGATTCTTCTTCGCATGCTCGGAAGGTGCTTGAAATCAGGAATTACTTGCACCGGCCTCTTACATTCGCTGTAAAGTGCTCCTGTTTCCATGTCTTCGGTCGTGGCCCTTCCGTGAATGCAGGAGTCTAAGATGTCAGATTTCTATAGCTTTTCAATCGAAACAAACGAGGGATCGACGTGCATGGCCACGAGCGCCACTCGTAGCAAAAGGAGTGTGCGTGGGGGGGGAGGGGGGTTGGGGGGGTGGGTGGCGATGCAGGTTCAGGATGTGAAAGCCAGGTGGCATGCTGACTGTGCCATGATGTGCTTCTGAATGCTGTGCGGCAAGGCTTTGTTTGCCAGCCCCTGGGGAGGCAAGCTCAAGCGCCTCAGGACTGAGAGGGCCCTCGCCCGGCCGGCCTGTCAGGTTTCCAACCAAGTTGAGCTCCTCACCGTGGAGCGGCTGCGCATGCAGATGGAGGCCCGGCGTGGCTCGGGGTCTCGCGCACTTGGTTTGTCTTTGGCACGCTTGAGGACCTCCGAGGGCAGCCGGGTGCCAAGGCTCTCGGGACTGGGACTGCTTCGTTGCAGCTCAAAGTCCGAGGCTGCACCGGAAGGCAGCGTCAGAGGAGCGCGAAGAGGTGCGACCTTGGGCACAGACTTCCCGGTTCCAAGTCTGTTTGCCGATGCTAGGCGGAGTTTGTCGCAAGAAAAGCTTTGGGGCGAGCCTACGGCAAGGCACGCCAAGTCTACAGTGAGCTAAGGGGGGCTGAAAGTTTCGTTTTCGGCATGCTGTTGCGCCACAGAGGTGCTTGAGGAAACAGTGCTTCCGGAGATTCTTTGCAGTAAATCTCGGCAGTCGGAGGCATGGGCTTACTGACGCCAATTAAACGCTTAGTGCATTTGCCGGAGCTGTTGCTGCCAGGTCGCTGGAGTGGCCGCACAGCACGTGTTGGGGAGAGCATACGACAAGGTGCAGTTGCTCATTTGTTGAAGGAGTTGCTGGCGTGCTGGATTGCGAATGTTCGTGAAAAGGTGCTTGAGGACATCAAGGTCCTTCCCCACGAGCCCTGCGAACGCCAAGATACCGTGGTGCTGGAGGCTGGTCAGTTAGCTGCTTCGGTTCAGCTTCGCCATGTAAGATGCTCGGAGGAAAAGGTAGTCCTTCGATGGGTGCAAAGCTCAGCTTGCTGGGCCCAGTCAGTGTTCCGATAGGAAGGACAACATGCCGAAGTGCAACTCCAAAACATGAGGTAGCTAAAGACACCGTCGTGCCGGTCCCAGGTATCATGTGGGTGTTGCTTCCTTGCATGTGTGATTTGTCGCTTTGAGGCTAGAGCGGTGACGGGTGCGCTTTGCAGGCGCAGAGTTCCACCCCAGGTGGTTTCGTCATGTTTGTAAAGCCTATGCCCGGCAGGATGCTTCCAGCCGGTTCTGCCGCAGGCTTGGCTCTGGCATACTCTGTTGGTTGCCTAGGCAAACAGCCTTGGAACTGCCCTGCTGGTTCCGTTGGGAACAACATCCACACCCTTTTCGCCAGGCGAGTGCGCAGCACGGATTCGCCAGGCAGGTGCGAATGATACGCAAATCAGGGAACCTCTGCATGCCAAATGCTCAGCTGCGAGTGTGGTGGGATGCTGGCTGGCGGGATGCCGGTGGGTGTGCCGAGGCTGCTGCCAACATGCTTTCCGACAGCAGGCACGCACAGAGCTCTAGTTGCAGTTCGAAACGCAAAGGGGCTTTGCACCCTCGTCACAGGGCCACGGCTGATGACCCAGGAGGACAGGAGGACGAGATGGAGATGACACCGACGAGCCGTCAAGAAGCGGAAGCTTGTCACAGGGAGTCGGAGCTGGAAAAGAGCACCTGTTGGGGTTCCACGTCGCCTGGGGACCACTCCACGGACGGAACTGGGCACGAGGTTTTGTCTTCAGCATCCGGTCAGGAACCTGGCATCGCTCCCATGCAGGTTCCTCCAGGCTGGGATGTGAACCCAACTTCCAGCGGCAAAAGCACCGACGGCGGGCCAAATGACTCGGAGCAGGTGGAGCTTGAGGATGCCCTCGCGGATTCAGAGGAACTTCAGCGTGAGCGAGTGGACAGGCGAACCAGAATGTGGAAGCTGCGAAAAATGCGGAGGGCGTGGCGCATCTGGCGCACAGCATGGGCCCAGCATGCTTCCAGCTCCAGGGAAGGCGAGGATGGCGAGGACGGCGAGGAGAGAGAAAGCGACTTGATCGAGGCGGAGGAGGCCCAGAAGGTTTTGGATGCAGGCAACCAGCCGGCCGAGGTAGAAAGCCCCGTTGATAACAGCGCGGAGGCAGATGTGCTCGAGACGCCTGAGCCCAAAGAAGCGAAGCCTTCTGAGTCTGAGGCTCTCGAACTGGCCACCACTACGGAATGCAAAGATACTTTGCAAGATGTGGATGTCGCTCGCAGCTCGTCGAGGGAGCCTGTGGGGGCGCCCATCAAAACCGGGGCTCTGCCGCCAGACGAGCTTGAGCCGAAGGAGCTACGGACACCGCGCAAAGAGGAAGAGACTCGAACTGGAGATGCCCTGCAATACCCCGATACAGACCTTTCAGATGTGGAGCATCACGACGGGTCAGCTCACAACATTCCTCGCATCCGGAAGCCTTTGGCCCCGCCACTGGTTCCGTGCGGTGACATCGATGCGTGGAGCACAAGGCCCCAGCTAGACGTGGTGTTTGTGTTTAGAGCCTCGTGTGCGACCTGTGCAGTCAAGTGCAAGGTGTCAGTGCGACATGCGAAGTCGTTACTGTCTGCGAAGTTACGCTCCGTGAGGAGACGTGCGCATCCTCACGGCCAGCATTCTGCGTTTCTGCGTCGCGGCTGCAGAAGCAAGTTCGACTCAGAGTCAGTTGAACAAGACCTGGTCTACTGGTAGTCGAGAGCCTAGTTATGTTGGCGGTTGGACGGCAGTGACCCCCTGTCGAGCCTAGCGCCGATAGCAGAGTGCAGGGCCCGAATAGCTGCGTCTTTCTCTCTGAGAGCTGTCAAGCCGCTTGCTTGTGGGACTAGCGGGGCATCGCGCTATGGATGCTCAGGACCTCAGCTCGAGATTCATGTGCGGTACCGGCTCTTGCCTCAATACTCTATTGCATGTCGATGTTTGTGAAGTTGTGGATGTATGGAGATTACCGACACAATTCACAGCTAACAGTTGGTTCGTGCAGCCATGTGCAGCCAAGTTGCCCCAGTGTTCTCAAGAAGTTGGAGACTACAGTAGAATGTGGTGCATGCTTGCGTGGCTCGGTCGGTAGATTCCAGCAGTATGGCTGCCTGCTTCGTCGAGGACGTGGAGGGGCTCGGGCGATGCCTTGTGGCCGGTCGCGATTTCGAGCCAGGGGAAGAAATCTTGATGGAAGCCCCGCTGCTGGCAGCAGATGCATCTGACATCGAAGCAGACCTGGCAGATGCAGACTTGGCCATCGAAGCAGAGGAAGCCCAGCCGTGGTCACGCGTGAAGGTGGATGCTGCTGCAGTCAGGCGACTGCGTGGATTGTTGCAGGCTTACGCTCGCTCGGAGCCCGAAGTCAAGCGGGCAGTTCTGGAACTGGATGATGCTATGGAAGCTGGGGCGCCGGCCTGCCTTGTTCGAAAGCTCGCTGCTCTCTTGTCGGAAGGGGGCTATTGCCCACGGATGCGCAAGATGGAACTGCATTGTGTGCTGTCCCCTATCTGTCCTCATGCTGTATGTCATGTCCCGATGTTTGATGTAGAATGTAGACATTGCTGCGTGGTTTCACTACGCGCTAAGGAAAATCTTCTGGACCAACGCATTCCCGTTTGGGAACGGGGGCTCGGCCCTTTTCCGCACCCTCTGCTACTGCGCTCACTCCTGCCACCCGAATGCCTTCTTCTACCATTGCTCCAACTCTGGGCATATAGTGAGCCTGGTGGCTGTCCCACGTGGATCCTGCATTGAGATTTCCTATGCCCCAAGACAGCCCTTGGTCTGCATCAAGTTGAAGCCGGTACAAGACTTGCAGTGCTGCCTTGCTAAAAAGGTACATGCTGCTCCGACGTCGCCTCCGGCAAATCTTCATATCTTCAACCCGAGGCTTTAGCTGCAAATGCTCCCTCTGTACTTTGGAACAGGACACCGGGGAGGAATCCGAGGTCCACAGTGTGTCGCCAACATCGCCTCGCCCGATTTGCTGTTGTGTCATGCCCTGGGTGGGGCACCTGCTGCCCATGGCCCACTTGGCCTTGGCCCTTCAACGCCGGTCTCAGTCTCCCATTGTCTTCTTCATGACCACCAGCCTGGGGGCTCGACGCCTGCGTTCTCTCTTGGGCCAGGAGGCCTCCCAGAGGCTGACTCTGGTAGAGATCGAGGACGGGCTTGGACTGGACGCCGAGCGTAGGCTCGCCTTGCAGCTCCAGGAGGCAGGCCGAGAGCCCGTTTTGGAGGCGAACTTGGCAGTTGAAGCCTTGGTGCAGGTGCAAGTGCAGCGCCTCATGGGCTTAGGGGTGCAAGACTTCGTACTGGACTGGCTCAGCTTTGGCTTTGTGAACAGTATACGTGCCGGCGGGGGGCGATACTGTGTGTCAATGCCTGGTTCAACTTTTCAGGCGGAGTTTTGTGCCGAAGGGACGGCATCTGAATCGGAAAACTATGCAAGAACACAGGACGCCATCCGGAACATGCTGCAGGAAACCAGGATTTTCGTTCACGGCCTTCCGAACATGGTTTGCAACAGCCCTGAACCTCTTAGTCGTCAGATCACTTGTGTGGGCATCCTTGCCAGTGCTCTGGAAGCTCTACCAAAGGATGCGGAAGCTTTTCTCACTTCTGGGGGCCCTCCTGTGTTGTATGTATACCTGGGATCGTTAACATGCCTGAGTGCGATGGAATTGGAAGAGTTGTGCAAGGCACTTTCTGCACCCGGCACGTTCCGAGTCATATGGTCTTTGCCGGAAGATTGGCAAGTGCAGCTTCCCAGATCCGTCAGGGCAAGTGAGGATTTTTTCTTGTCCCAGTGGCTGCCGCAGGCTTCGATTCTCGCACACCCTGCATGCTCCGCGGCGTTAATTCATGGAGGCTGGGGTTCGCTTGGGGACGCGATCCAGTTTGGCAAGCCCGTGGTCGTGCTTCCGATATTTGGTGACCAGCCACTCAATGCTCAGATCGCAGAGTCGATGAAGTTCGGAGTAGCTCTTCCGCGGAGTGTGCGTATCTTGGGCAAAGGGAAGAGCTGGAAGCGCATCCAAGAGTCGATCCACGCGGTTCTGCAGACCCCTTCCTTCTCAGAAGCCGCCCGAACGTGGCAGGAGGAGGCGGCGAAGTTCGGGGGTGCGGATTACGCTGGCGAGGTGGTGACGGGTCATTTTCAGCGGGAGAGGGAGAAGTCTAGAGAAAATCGGCGGGAACTCGAAGTCGCCGTTGTGGAGTTTGCCGAAGATCTGCGTCCACTGAGTTTCGAGGACACGGATGAATCAGATGATCTGTTGCCAAGGGGTGCTCAACTAGAGATACTGCTCGTGCAGAGTGCCATGCTTCTCGGACTTGGTGATGGGATGACATGGTGGTTATTGAGGCTTCGTGTCTACAGGGATTCTGCGCGCTTTCTCTGTCACGGAGAAGCTGTTCTTCGAAATCTGGAAGGACGGGATGTGGTTGAGCTGGTTGCTTTAGCCGGGGCTGTTCACAACAGGCTGTTGGGACAAGGTGTCCCATTAGGAATTGCTTCTCCCGTTTTGAACGGGGAGCCGCACCGGCCGGCCGATTTTTCAGCGGCATGGCTTGCGTCTCGGAGCATGCTGCACGGCATCGTCAACAGAGGCGACATTGCACGGAGAGTTTGCAACGTCAGTAGAGTTGCTTCGGGTTTCCTTTGCACTTGTCCCTGGCAGGTGCATGCGAAAGCATCTCAGAAGGGAAATCGGCTATGGCTGGTACCATCGCAGGCATCGGCAAGGAGGGATTGGTCCATATCTCCCTCCTGGGTGGGCAAGTTGCAGCAGAAGTAGCATTTTCCTCATGCCTGCCGAGCCCAATCGAAGCTGAACATGCTTTGGACCCTTGTCAAAGGCACGCCATTCGTGCATAAGTACGGAATGCGCTTGTTTTTGGGATAGCATTTGCATTTGCGGCTTCGGCCACGTTTCTACCGACGGTTATGCTGAGGATGCGATCCTGGATGCAGCAGCAGTTGCCCTGCGATCGGAGTGGTGGCGCTGGCCGCCAGGGTGCCGATAATGACGCATCGGAGCTGACGATGTCGCAGATAAAAAGAGGCCATGCATCTACACAGGCAGGCGTGTGCCGAAGGCCAGGTGCCTGAGGTTTGGGCATCGAGCATCGGATCGTCACTAGAAGTATATATGCTCTCGGNAAACGACCACAGGCCCCACCCCACAGGGGGGGGGGGGGGGACAAGGCATGTCACGATGACGTTACCACTAACAAGCGGCAGCAACCGCCTCGCGATGATGACAGAGCCGGCATGGACCCGCAACACCGAAGCCTTCTTAAGCTGTACCTGGCGCAGTTTCTCTCGAAAGCCGGTCCCAGTGCCAACAGAACGTGGGCAGCTGCGAAGAATTGTCGAGAAATAGCCCTAAAGTGATACGTCACACTGCAGCATCCTGCCAGGAAACACGCCGGACCTCGCCTTATAGTGCCATTCCACAGGAGAACACACTGCCCCCTACAGGCGGGGCGGGGCCAACCAACCAAAAAGACCACAGGCCCCACTCCACGGGGGAGGGGACGAGGCCAAACAAGACCAGACGGGGAAAGCAACAAGGACAAACAAGACAACCACCCACTTGACAGGCAAGGGGGGATACCATGGGGTGGGGGGGGAGGGGGGGTGTGGCAGCCCTGCATCATATATTCTACGTCGAACTGCGCCCAAGGACCCGCAACCTCGTCGTTCGGCTTCCGCACCACCTGAGCGCAGAAAAAGAGGACAGCTTCTTTAAGTTTATCCGACAAATGCCGGACGGATAGTTCTCGTTCAGGACGCAGGCACAAGATCGTGCCTCGTGTTATCTCCACAGGCCAGAACAAGGTCGGCGACAGGCAGTCAGTCTCTCCCTCGCCTGCTCAAGGTCTTGCGACTGCACCCACCTCTGCTGTCCATTCACCCAATTCCGTCTTCCCGACGCGCTGCACTTGGAGAGAACGAGCCTGCTGGCCACAGAACGCAGCGCCCATGCGTGGTTCGCTTATGCTAAGGCCGCTGCTGCCAAGAGAGCGGTCCCAGGCTTTTCTCTCCACGCTTGCTGCGGTAATCTGCAGCCTGTTCCAGAGTGTTGGATTCGATGGGATGCACAGGCCTCGCGGGCGCTGGCACCCGAGCGTGGCCGTGACCGCCGAAGCAAGTCTGTGACCACGGTGCCGCACTTGGAACATGTTCTGTGCAGACAGATTCGGTTGAAGCTTTGAGAAGGGACGGGCAGCAGGCAGGTCCCATAGGGATCGGGAGTCTGGTATATTGAGAGTTGCTAATTCTAGTACCGTCTCGATAGTCGATAGTTGCTTTCCAAATATTCTCGGAGTGTGGGTCACGGTGTTCATGGGATCCTGGTCAAACCAATGAAGACCAGTATGGTGAGAATTGAGAATGATTGAGGTCACCGCCGTCTCCGCGTGGTAGCTGTGAGGCCCTGAAAAAGCGCCCATGACCTTTGCACCGCCATCAGATGGCCATCTCGCAGCGAAGTCGATGCGCTCGGGTCCAGTGAAGCTCCTCCAATGTCAAAGACTTGGTTGCGTGCATCGCCAAGACTCAGCAGATCGAGAGAAAGGTTGTCAGTCGTCAAGCTCCGCTTTTTCAGACTCACGAGCATCAGCATCACTACTACATTCGGAAGGTTATTTTGCTTGAACTTTCATCTTCTGTGACACGGCTGACAGCAGCATCGCCCACCCATTGGCAAGCCTGAACATAGCTGTGAAGAGACTGTGGAAGAGAATGTGGCATCGAAGTGCACCTCGAGTTCGCACGTAGCAAGTTGGGCTCAACAGAGACCAGGGCTCAGACGTGCCGAGAATGGCTTGCGTGTGTAGCATCGCCTGCACCCGTCGGGCGGCCCATCCGGCCCCAGTGCAGCATTTCCCGTCGCACGCTTGGCGCACTCCGCCGTTGGGTGCTCTTCGGAGATTCGAAGAGATTGCAACGATTGCTGCATTAGTGGCAGGGTTTTTGCTCCCGCGGAGTGTCAGGCCGGGGAGATGCTGGAAGCTCGAGAGCTTTCTCGGAACTCTCCCTCTCTCTCTGTCTCTCTCTGTCTCTCTCTGTCTCTCCCTGTCTCTCTCTGTCTCTCTCTGTCTCTCTCTTTCTCTCTCTGTCTCTCCCTGTCTCTCTCTGTCTCTTTCTGTCTCTCTCTGTCTCTCCCTGTCTCTCGCTGTCTCTCTCTGTCTCTCTCTGTCTCTCCCTGTCTCTCCCTGTCTCTCCCTGTCTCTCCCTGTCTCTCTCTGTCTCTCTCTGTCTCTCTCTGTCGCTCTCTGTCTCTGTCTTTCTCTCTCTGTCTCTCCCTGTCTCTCTCTCTGTCTCTTTCTGTCTCTCTCTGTCTCTCCCTGTCTCTCTCTGTCTCTCTCTGTCTCTCTCTGTCTCTCCCTGTCTCTCCCTGTCTCTCTCTGTCTCTTTCTGTCTCTCTCTGTCGCTCTCTGTCTCTCTCTTTCTCTCTCTGTCTCTCCCTGTCTCTCTCTCTGTCTCTTTCTGTCTCTCTCTGTCTCTCCCTGTCTCTCTCTGTCTCTCTCTGTCTCTCTCTGTCTCTCTCTGTCTCTCCCTGTCTCTCTCTGTCTCTCTCTGTCGCTCTCTGTCTGTCTCTGTCTCTCTCTTTCTCTCTCTGTCTCTCCCTGTCTCTCTCTGTCTCTTTCTGTCTCTCTCTGTCTCTCCCTGTCTCTCTCTCTCTCTCTGTCTCTCTCTGTCTCTCCCTGTCTCTCCCTGTCTCTCTCTGTCTTTCTCTGTCGCTCTCTGTCTGTCTCTGTCTCTCTCTGCCTCTCTCTGTCTCTCCCTGTCTCTCTCTGTCTCTCTCTGTCTCTCTCTGTCTCTCTCTGTCTCTCTCTGTCTCTCGCTGTCTCTCCCTGTCTCTCTCTGTCTCTCTCTGGCTCTCCCTGTCTCTCTCTGTCTCTCTCTGTCTCTCTCTGTCTTTCTCTGACTCTCTCGGTCTCTCCCTGTCTCCGTCTCTCTCTCTCTCTCTCTCGCTCTCTCTCTCTCTCTCTCTCTCCGTCTCTCTCCGTTCTCCGGCTCTCTCCGTCTCTCTCCGTCTCTCTCCGTCTGTCTCCGTCTCTCTCTCTCTCTCTCCGTCTCTCTCTGTCTCTCTGCCTCTCTGTCTCTCTCGGTCTCTCTCCGTCTCTCTCTGTCTCTCTCTGTCTCTCTCTGTCTCTCTCTGTCTCTCTCTCTCTCTCTGCGTCTGCGTCTGTCTCTCTGTCTCTCTGTCTCTCTGTCTCTCTGTCTCTCTGTCTCTCTGTCTCTCTGTCTCTCTGTCTCTCTGTCTCTCTGTCTCTCTGTCTCTCTGTCTCTCTGTCTCTCTGT